>JAPYZA010001415.1:0-21606 GCA_030522685.1 Eupelmus azureus | reverse complement strand
AAAAAAACGAATTACCCAAACGCTTATGCAGCCCGGTCCTCAAAACCCCCTTAAGCCCCTCGCAGCGCTCGAAAAAGAAAAGCACTCGAGCTTTTGCAGCATGCATAATGGCCATTTCTCCCTCTCTCTCTCTCTCTCTCTCTATCTCCCGAAGCTTTTACCTTCCCCTTAAAAAAAAAGAAAGTAAAAGAAAAAGAAGAAAGCCGGCGTACGCTTTTCGCCGCATCCGTCCCTTTTCTCAGCTGGGCGCGCTAGAGGGTGTGGTTGGCGAAAGCGAGCGAGATCCGGCGCCTCGCGTGTGTATACCTGCTGCATAGCAATATTGCGATCGATAAAAAGCGGTTCTCGTGAGCGCGCGAGAGCTGCTGCGCGCGCGGGCCCTGCCGAGCGCTTATCTCGATCTCTTCTGGATGCTCTTCGCGATGCTTGTCTTGCTTTTTATTTTATAGCTTCCACGGGAGGGTATTGAATTCTTTGATCTTGATAATTGAGCGATTGAAAGATTGCAGAGTTAATTGATTATTCGATGCCTTTTCGATTCGTTTTTTTTCTTTTTTAGTAGTGTTTGAGCGTAATCCTAGTAAATATGATGAGGTCGAATAAAGAGGCGGAAAGGTTCGTTCAAAGAGAAAGTATGAGAAAGTTAAAGGGGCCGAGAAGTGTTGACAAACATAGGAGCAGTCGTTTTAGTTACTTTGAAGCTTAAACTGAATGCTTTCCGGTTATTTATGCCGGTCGTGGACGTTTTGTTTTTAATTGGAGAAGTTAGAGGTATAAGAAAGTTTAACGGGTCGCAAGGCTAGAGTTTCTTGAGATACGGAACCAATAAAGGATTTTCAGGAAGTTTTTTTTTTAAAAGCACCATCGGTACTTTTAAACTTTGCAATCGGAGTTGTACTTCGATTATTTGAACGACAGAGAAGTACTTTCGAGTTTCAGTCTAAGTGTAAGCAAAACTTTCGAGAATACTCTTGATGATTCTGATAATTTGAGTTTCAAAAAGTATCGAGCTCTTAAATAAAAATTGTTCATAAATTCCTTTTTTTATTTAATAAATATTGACATGTAGCTTTCCAAATAATTACAAATAACTCAATTATAAGTCTTTTTATTTATATTTCTTAAAATTTGTTAACAATTGTATAAAAACCATAAGGTCCTTGCTCTATTTTCAAATTTTTTACTACCCTAACCTCTGACTAGCGCTTCTGATCACTGGCTACAAACACCACTCACTAATAATGAAAATTTCGAACGCCCTTAATACTCCTCGACACTTTTGAAAAACTGCATTTCTTTGTTTGTTTGCAGCTCTGCGCCGGATAAAAATTTAATAACAGCAGCCGCTCTCGTTTTTCATTTTCTTTTCCCTTTTCCCCGATCCTCATTTCCATTTTTCAACAGTTGCCGTCGGTATTCCGTAACCCATATGAGAGTATTTTTCCCCGGATGCGCCGCCGCCGACGTTTCGGAATTTCAAATCAGGTGTGCGTCTACGGAACGCGCGAATAAGCTCTCACTCGCACGACAAATCAAACACGTGAAATTTTTCGAGCAGCGCCGAGCGCGAGCTTTTTTTTTTATTTGCCCAAAGGCATGCCGAACTCCCCTTTGTGTGCTTTAATCTGCTGTGCCATTTTCAATGCGTCCCGTGCGCATGGGAGCTTACTGAGAGGCACAAACGTGTATACGGTATAGCAGTTGTGGATGTATCGCTAGTCTCTGGGTATATAGTTTGCTGGGAATTTGTGTCATACGGAATTCATTTTGAAAAATCCGTTACCGGAATGGTTATTTTGGAATTTCTAAATTTTTGCAAGATCAATAGGATGAGGAATATGTCAAGACTTTTCTATTTTAAAATATTTTTGATGCCTTGACGGAAGAAAAATAAGAGCTTTTTTTAGATACTCATTTTTCGTGAAATAATCTTAATGCTTTTTACGAACATATATGATTGTACTTTAAAAAATTAAAGATTGAAATATTAGAAATTGTTAAATTTATTAATTAATTCATATAATTATTAATTTTCACTAATTTTTGTGTACAATATACCTATATATTTTATGCAATGATATACTACTTAGTAGATAACTCTTTCTGAAATAATTAAAATAAGTTTGAGATAACTTCTTGTCAGAAAGTTAAGTGCTAGAGAATTAGCAGCGGTTATTTTCGTAAAGCGATAGATATCAGCAATTAAAACTTTTCAGTTTCACAATTTTTAAATCCATGCGTCCTATATTTTTCAATAACTTTTGTTTATCTTTCCAACTACTCTCCCACATTACAAAATTACTTTTCAATTTAATTCATACCAATACGTGACAGATACTCTTAAACATTATTCTATTTTAGTCTTGAGGGTATGAATTAGAGTCCAATGCAGAGTACGAAAATTGCGAATTTAATAGTCTCCTGATACAGCGGGCCATGGAAATTATAGGACTGCAGGGAGATTGGATTGTTTGTTATACCGCAGTATCGGTACGTATTAAAGTTGCATGCAATGTTTGCATTACTTTCACGGACAACTATAAAATAGAAATGTTAAATCTAAACATTTTTAATTTCATTGTTTATTTTTAAATACTTATGGCTATAATTTACATTTTTATATTTTTGTATATCTGTATAATTATTCTGTTTTCATTAAATAATATCTTTGACATTGCTTATAATTACTTAAAGAAAGTAATATGAAGCTATAAATAAACTTTCTATCTTAAATGATTATCAAATTATCTTATATTCTTTGTAATTATAGCGAGGTATTAATAAAATTGATAACTTCTACTTACATTTGTAATCAAAGGGCATAAAAGCACGGAAAGATTTTTCGATTCAGATACTACGCAATTCCTTTATTAACGTTCTTAGTATATGGAACCGAAATTTCGCACTTATATTCACGGCCTAGTTGGATTTACTAAGTTTGCTTATAACCGTATTAAGTTTGTTATGCGTGTACTACTATAACTGACTGTGGAACTTGAAACTTTTGTTCAGGATAGCCATTGACATTTCTACAGACGATAATAAGTAAATGAACATTTTCTTACCTGTCTTTGTAAAGTAATTTTTGCATTTTTATAGTACATCTAATAATTGTTAATATGAAAAACCTTAACAAATTACAAATTAAGATTTGAGAAAAAAACTTTCAAAAATAAAATTTATCTTTAATATTTAAAAAGTTTAAGAAACCGAGCAGAAAGTATTTTGAAATAAACGTAAAACTGACGAAAACACACGATCAGTCCTTTATGTTATTTTTCATTATTATGCTTTGAATTTTATATTTTGCGTACATAAAATTTCGTACGTGTATTCTGTATTATATAACGGAATTTCGGTATTGAAAAAATATAAAAGGAATTCAACTAGACACTGAATAAACTTACTATTTTTTCGTCATAAAAAAATGTACAAAAAATATACACGCTTATTATTTTTTAAGTTTTTAAAATATTGAACAAAAATCTTTTAATATGTACACAAGTTCGTCAGGAATCGATATAAAATATTACACTTACAACTAAGAAAGAAAACTAAATCCGCCTAAAAACCACCACCCACGTCACTTCCTCGAACCTAAATAAAATCATCCCTCATCAAAACTTCCACTCCCAAGCTAGCCAATAAAACTTTCCCAACTATCCAGAATCCTCGATAAACCTCACCCACTCACTCCCTCTATTTCAACAATAAAAAAACCCATATAACCAACTATACGAAACCCGTAACCAGCTCGCGAAACAATGTCCTGTTCGTTCCTTCAGTACCCCCTTAATCCACATTGCGCAACACTCGGACGTCGATGGCGAGGGTAGGGGCTGCACATGAATGAGTCACGAGCGGCGCGTTGACAAACGTATATAGCTGCACGTGTATACGTGTATATCGGCGATCGACATTTCCTTAGTTTCGTTCGGCACACGCGATCCATTTTCTAAGCGGGGTTTTTCGCAAATTCGCTTGCGGCTGTTGTGTGTTTACGAAGCGCGCTTCGTTCGATAAGGCGAGCCGTTCCGACGGCTTTATCTTTGTAGTGGAGGGTGGGAGAGAGATGAGATGGGTGGAGGGTTTGGGTTTATGATTTTATGGAGAGTTTGGGCTTTTGATTTTGTAATTTTTTAGATGAGAGTTAGAGCGTTGGTATTGTTTTAACTGAAGAGAATCGATTTTATTTTTTAAAAGTTTGTGAGTTTGTTCGTAATATTTTTAGCGTAATTTTTTGAAATGTAGTGTATTTATTAAGTTGATAATTTGGTAAATAATGCCGTCTGAAAAGAAAGTTCTCGTACGAATCACATGAAAAATAGTGACTTTTATTAATATTATTGCATGAATATTACATGAAAGTTGCAATATATCTAAAGTACTACAAAAGATATATAAATTATACGACCCAGTTATTTCAAGTATATTATACCGAGCAATAAAATAAAATAAAAAGTTAAAATTAACTTCACAAATAAAATGTCGTTCGAAATTAAAAGGCGCGGATACGCCCAGATGGCAATTAGATAAAGTTCTCAATTTATAAGCCGTCATTTGAGTTAATAAATACATAGTTAGAATCGAGTGTTTTGAAAACGATTTAAAAAATGATGAAGTATCCCTACTCTTTTGTTTAGTTTAGTGCCTTGCCATGGAAAGTATCATCAAATTTCTACTTACAAGCGACGCTAAATAGGCAAACCATTATTATTTTTGATCATAAACAAATAAACAGATCACAATCTATATTAAACTTGTTTATTTTAATATGCGAGCAAATATTTTTGATGTAGTATTTCAAGCTATTACTTTTTCATAGAGGAAACTTTTGAGATAGTAAGAAAAAAGATTGTGAAAAAATATCGAAATACGTTATTTAAAAAAAATGTATATATGTTTAGCTGTACGCGTGCCTGTGTGTGGGTGTATCGGGAGGATGTGTGGGTATATATGCGTAGTTCTACATTTCTAAAATTCCTCAGCCAATTTTAATCTATTAAAGCTTATTATTTATTGTTGGTGAATAAGGAAAATAGGTCAAAAATAATTGTTACGATTCCTCAGTTCGCTTTGCTTCAAAACATTTTATCGAATTTTAGAATTCAGTTTTTCGCAGTTTTTAAATGATAAGCATTATTAAATTAAATCTGCTATAATATCTTCTAAAAGATTTTAATTTATCTGTCTTTTTTTAAGAAAGTACTTTTCGGAAAGCAGTAATTATTTTTTCGTTAATCCTTAGGAACGATATTTTTATAGAAAAGTTCTACAGTTTATGAAGGCATCAATTTCAATATTTTTTGTAAATATTGATTATAATTTAAAAAAATGTAAACTTGATATTCTTTATCAAACAACATGAATATAAGTGATAATTTTTAGTTAAAATATTCATTTTTATAATCTTTAAATTATGTTTAAAGAAGTTAAGTGTTAATGAATCGTCAGCAGTCTTTTAATTTCAATAATTTGGAATATTTAATATCAATAGAATTTTCTCAGAGTTGAATCGTAAAATTTCAGTTCGTTTTCGAAAGTTGTGAATATTTGAAGCTTGTTTCAGAAACTGTTCGTGATTACGTTGCTGACTTTCGGAGCTCGTTACGGACTATTTTCTGCAGCTGTGCCAGGCGTATCCTTTTTTCAGCTGTCATAAGTTTAATAGTAATTTTCTCAACTTTCACACGACTTAATGGGGTCAAATTTTTGTTTATTTGCAAACCTTTGCAAACCATTAGTTTTTCATTATTTGAGTTTCAACAGTTTTCATCAATCCTTATAATTTACATTTTTCACTTTCTCTCAATAAAACAAATATAGATATTTGAATTAATTCGCTTGAAAAGTAAATTATTAAATAAACTCGTTATTTATCTCGTTAAAGAGAAAAGTTTTTAATTATTAATTAAACTTTCGTTTACAAAATTAATAGAGGCACCTTTTGCGATTTAATTTTTCATACGACGGTCTAAATGGTTAAGTTAGTCTGTATTCAATATGAATAATTTTTTTTTCCTTTCAATGTATTTTAATTGAAAAAAATTCATAAATTTTTTTAAAAGTCGCAATATATAGATAGAAAAATTTTAAACTTATATTTCATAATATCTTAAGTCAATAAACAATTTGTTATACTATAACTATATGAACTCTACGAAGAAAATTAGCGATGTAATTAAATTTAATATTTCTTGCAATCAATATAATACTGAATAATATAAAGCCGTCCATTATTTCACAATTTTCATTTTAAAAAAAGTTTAATTACAAAAAAAAGTAGTTAGCCTCTCAAAACGCAATAACCATTGTCCGATTAAAAGCCATCAACGCACAATAAATCAAATTCATCGCTCACCAAATTCCCATTATTCCTCCCCACCCATCTCAAAACAAAAAACAAAAATCCGCTAAACCAAAAACCAACAAAGCACTTCCGCCCTAAATAAACCCATCGCCAGCAAACATCATCTCAGCCACTTTTCCCCGAACTTTTTACCGCAAAAAAAAAACACACACGCCCCGGAATCCGCTTTTCGACAGCTTCCGAAAGCCGGATGAATCAGCGGATCGGGCCTGCCCGCAAGACGCGCGAGAAGAGAGCGGGTCAAAGTCCCTCATCGGCGCGCATTCGGCTGCGCGGAATGCAGGCATCTGTGTCAAGATCAGCGGCTCAGCCGACGACAGCCACGGCGCGGCCAAACTATACGTATTCGGCGAGCGCGGAGAGCTTTGATCCGATGCGAGAAGTGTGTGCTTGCGGCCTTGGGCTTTTGGGCGCTTCGGGGAACCGTTTGGAATCTGGCGGCGGCGCTGCTTCGTGGGTTGGTGTGGTTTTGATTTTTCGGGTGATTTGTGGGATTGTGCATTGGGTGACGTGTTTTTGGGGTATGGTTGATGATGCGGGAAATCAGTTTTTTGGGTGGAAATGTTTTTTTTTCTGAATAGCAAATGTATTACGTAGGTTATTAATTATTTTTAAATTATAAGTTTTTTGTCTTTTACTTGGAATTATGTTGAAAAATTACACTTTTATCTTAAATCGATGAAAGAGAAAATTAATAATATTTTGTTCTTTGTATTGATTCTTAAACTATTGATTAATGGAAGTTTTAAAATATCTCTGATAATGAAAGCGTGCCAATTATTAAAGCGACTAAAAGTTTTATCTTTATGTATTTAATTGTTCAATCTGAACATTGATTTATTATGATAGTTACTACTTTTGCGACATAATTATTTTTAACAGATATTGAAACAATAAATTTATTATTTCAACGTAATCTTTCGTACCTGCTAATATTTTATCAACACAGCTTTTACCTACAGACACTGTACTTGCACATTTTTCATTTAAACTATAACAAATTCTTAATCAGCTAAGAAGATTTAGCAGCTATTAGACTCATTAATTTATGACACCATTACTTACATTTGTGGTAACGCACGTCTGACATAACCGAGACCTTTCTACTGAAAATAGCAGAAATATCTCGGTTAAAGAACTTAATCTCACAAATAAAAAGTTACGCTCAATAACGAAAATTAAATTTTAAAGTAAAAATAGCCAACTATTTGCAGACCCCGAGAAAATACATTCTCAACTCGAGCAATCCCCGCAAAGTCACCCCAAATAAAAACGACGAAAAAAAAAATCTCGATAAAATTAATCTCCCAGAACAAACATCAAACGGCGGCTTTAATAACGCGAAAATTCCGTTGATAGCCCATCTTTGCTTTTGCCTCCTCCTTCTTCTTCTCGGCGCTTTTCCGATGGCCGGCTGGCACATCGAGCGCACAGAGAAACAGAGAGAGACAGAGAGATGCCCTCGTGTCCACCGAGCGCGGTTAAAAATATATACCGCCAGCGCTGCGGAATTCTCCTTCCGCTTTTTCGAATGTTCGACCGCGTTCTAGCCGGCTTTCGGGACTTGGAATTTTATCGATTGAAATTTACGGCCGGATTTCACGGGAATCGCGCCCGGCATTTTTTTTTCTTATTCCTCTCGTGGGTAATTGAATCTGGATTTTTTTTTCAGATTATTGGATTTGAATGGAGATGTATTTAGATGGTATTTAATGAGAGGTGAGTGTATTATTTTAAATATTTCAATTACTTCGTTTAGTTTATTGTCATAATTCGTGAATTATCAAGCTAAAAATAAGAAATGTTTTTACTCATTCTTAGTAGTTTATGTAGTTAAAAAATTTTATTAGTCCGTACTAAGAAAAGCAATCTATAAATAAATGCAAATAAATTACTCTCGACACATATTTTTTTACACAAAAGTCATTTTAGGTGTCAGAAAAATTTAGAAACTTGGAATTCTTCTGCAAATTTACTTGAGGATAAATACACTTGCTTGTAGAAATTTCAAGTAATCATTACTAGATTTTTGTATGTATTCCTTTACGGGACAGCAAAGGTTTCTATTTTATTTTAATAAATTTATATGAAAATATAGCAAGAATATTTAAAAACAATAAATAAACGTTCCAAAGAATAATAATCCTAATAATTAATCTTATTAAAGGTACACAGAGAGAATTTTTATGTAAAAATTAATGAAATATCATGGTAAAGTTTCAACTTGTTCCAACAAGTCGTAGCTAACGTAAAAATTAGTGGTCGTCAAGGTAAAAACTGTAGTTATTTATGGTAAAAAGTATAGCGAATTTCTATAGTTTTTACCGGGACGGCCTACAATTTTTAGGTTAGCTGCGACTAGTCCCAACTTTACCGTAATATATTTTAATATTTGATTAATTTTTACCAAAAAATTCTCTCAGTGTATTAAAATATAATAAAATAGAGAATTGTTAAAGAACTTTAGTACACAAGAACTATGAATATAACATTTTCCTTACAACACCAATTATAAAATTTATATACCCTAATATAAACATTACTCAGGGGGCAGACTATAGATTTTCATGGCCGATTAAGTACCAATACTCCATTCAAGTATTTCTTATATATTTTTGCTTTCTGAATACATATTTTAATGGTGAGAGGTCTAAAAGTAATCAGATAAATTGTCATTAACAATTCAATTGCTTAAGTGTTATGCCTTTTGGTATTTGTAATTTATCAAAAACTAAGTATCACAATTGTTCGTTTTTTTTTTCAAAATTCTGAAAAATTTTTGAATTTTCAAAAATGTTAATTAGAAAAAAGCTATTGTATATTTAGTATGGAAAAATCTCATTTTTTTCTATGCACTTTTTTAACTTGTTTATATATTCTAATGTTCAATGATGAACTAATTTTTAAATTAAACTTTTATATAAGCTGTCATATTGTAAGGAACAGAAATTTTAGTGAAAAACTTTTTTTATTTATTTATACTTTTCAAAATATTTGAAAATATTTTATTAAAATTTCATAATTAAACTTATTTTCTATTATAGTTTATTTAGATTTATTAAAGTTGTTGTTAATTTTGAGCAGAAACATTCCGTTTTTGCTCTGTGTGTTCACTCTTTTGTTTGTATATTCGGTTGTAATAAAAGTTTTGAAGGTTGTACCGACTATTTTTGAAGAAAAAAATACTGTTTTAGAAAACAAATATTATCAAAGTTCGGAACGCGGTAAAACGAGACGAAAATTC
Organism: Eupelmus azureus; assembly: GCA_030522685.1. Classification (NCBI taxonomy): domain Eukaryota; kingdom Metazoa; phylum Arthropoda; class Insecta; order Hymenoptera; family Eupelmidae; genus Eupelmus; species Eupelmus azureus. Next base: position 11,992 of record JAPYZA010001415.1, on the reverse strand, counting down.
GTGATTCAGAAAACTGAAACATTTCTGCTTAAAATCAACCACAACTTTATTCTAAATAATATTTTTAAACTCCTTAAAATAGTGTATATGTTTAATTAAAAAGCAAATGAACTTTTTAAAGTTGAAGTTTTAATAAAATTAGTTTAAATAGTTTAGAAAGTTTTATAAACAAATAAAATCAACGCTTTTCATTAGAATTTTGAGCTTGCATCAGCTTGCATAACTATTTAAAATTATATAATCCTTATTAACTAATACAGTAAAATATAATTTTTTTTTCTTGAAATAAATTATAAGCTTGAAAATGGTTAATTTGAATCAAACATACAAGCTTAAAAGAAAAACTATCGCATAAAAACGAGATTTTCCGCCAATCCCTCCAAACCTCAAACTCGCAGTGCAGCCTCGCAAAGAAAATAAACTCAATTATTCCCAAGGAAAGAGCTACCCTCATTTCTCCATCCAGCGTACAAATATTGAAATTTCTTAATATCCTTTGAAACGCCGCCTCGCCAAACTCCGCCGCTCTCGCTCTCCCCATTGTTCATCGAGGATCAAATCCGCGTTTGATGTTTCGCTTTTATTCGCGGCGAAACCGGCCGAAAGAATGGAGGTAAGCGCGCCGCGCGCGCGTCCCGAGGATCACGGTATTAATGGATTGACTTGCTAATGAGGCTATTTGCGATTCAAATGGGGGCAGGTTTTAAATTCGCGGACAAACGCCGATTTGCAAGGGAATGCGCGTGCCGAAAGTTTTTCCGAGCTCTCGGCGCAGTTTGTTCTCAGGCGAGAGGCGCTGAGAATGGGTAGAGGCGATCGAGTGCAGTTTAGGCGCTGTTTACGAAAGTTATTCGAGAAATTTGAGGGAGGGTGGAGATAGTTCGGATGGTAATTGTTTTTACAAGGGGATATCAATTTTAGGGTCTGTGGCGAGGTGGTTAAGTCGATTTGTAATTAGATTGGATAAACAATGTGCGTTTTAGAATGAAGAAATCGAAAGAATTCAGTTTAATTATTGTTAGCTGTCAGGTTTTAGTCGGTAATAATGTAAGCAGAAAGTTTCAAATTTCAAATTAACTTTTACACCTCGTTAGTAATTATAAACGTCAAAAGTTTACAATGTATTTAATTAAAATAATTTTTCGGTTTATTCGATTTTTCGAAAGTAAATTTACCTCCTAATTAAGTTTTGCACATTCATTTGATTTATGGTATTCGATAAAAATTTCCTATTTATCATTTAACTACATTTATGAAGCATCATTATTGTAACGATACTGATTTACCCTGTAGTAATGATGTTTACAAAATGTCATGTTTATTAAGAGAAGGGATGCAATTAATAGTTGCATTATTTGTAGGGTTGTAAAAACAGTTTTCGGTAATCCTCGATTAAATTCAATCAAAATACCTGGAATTTACTTCACTTGTTGCGGGGTAAATTGATTTATTAATTTTCCATGTAAATTTATAGCTATTGCGAAGGCATCCATCAATTTCATCATGGCTCACACAGTTGAAAAAGCTTGATTTATTTTACATTATTCCATTCAAATAAATTGACGAATTACAGTGCGAATTTAATAAAATTTATGCGAGCAGAAAATAAACACCAGCAAAATAAAGTTCATTTTTGTTTATTCGACGCTTTTTGATATTGTATTAAACAGCATAAAAATGCAGCTGCAAATATTGTGAATGCATTGATAGAATTATTGCATCAATTTCAGTTTCCAGTATCTTTATACCACAAAAAACTAATTTTATTTTCCAATCAATACAAACAAACCCGCAGATTTACTATAAAAAAATCATAATCCAAAATTATTTCTGTTGCAGCATCGCGTCCCTAACCAAACACTCGTCAACCCCCAAACACAAACCCTCCACCCACCATCCACTCCCAACCAAAAAACCCAAAAATCAACTCACCGAAAGAGATGAGGCCGCTGTTGAGCATGGAGAGCTTGATCTGGCTGGGTATGGACGCGAGGCTGTGCCCTGGATTCATGTTGTGGCGGTTCTTGCGCGGCGGCTTCTCAGGCGCCCGGGGCGCGCTGCGGCTCCGGTGGTGATGGTGGTGCTTCCTGTGGCTGTGCGTGTGCTGGGAGCTGCCGCCCGTCGAGGTGGCCAGGGTCCGGTCGGAGCCGGCGCTGCTCAGGTTCGTGCTCGCCGTCAGCTCGCCGGGCGTCGATTGCGCGCGCAACGACGAAGACATCTGTTTATGGGGCAGTAAAAAGAGTGGTGATTAGTGCTGCGGTGCTCGTTGAGATTTTTTTAGGTTAGGGATGGTTGGGGAGGTTGTTGGGGATTTGGTTTTGGAAAGTACTTTGTAGAAGGGTTGGGGCAGTTTTTATTTTGGGTCGTTTGAAGATAATCCGGTGAAATATACGATATAAATTGGTAAAAATGTAGTAACGTAATAATATAGTATTAATAATGGGTGGTATGTGATAATGTAAATTGGTAATTTTTTGTTGAAAGAATATTTAGAAGGTATGTGTGGGTTATAAACTAAAAATTCTTATTACCATATTGTTTTAATACCTTTGTACTAATTTTTAATTTTATAACTATCGGCTTATTCAATTAATTCAAACTTATAAATATTAAAATTTTAATAATTTTAACGAAAAGTAAAATATAATTAAAACTTTTACAGTTATAATAACAAAGGATGATAAAATTTAATATACGTCATAAAACGTTCCCAAAATATTTGTAATTTGCATGCTTTCAAATTCATTAATTTTCAGAATGATAAGCCTGAAATAACTGCGTGCGAAAGGAATACGAGAAAATTAATCTACTGCGAGCACTTACGTTAGATGAGAAATGTGAAATTAAGGTAAGCTATGTACGCACTCTGCATTGCTGATTTTGTATTTCTCATTATAAGCACAAACAATCTAAAAAGTTGCTTCTCCATTTCGCGGGATTAACATTGTTAATTCCTCGATTGAATGTATACTAAACGCACTTTTCTAAATGAAGAAATGAAAAAAGTATTAGCGGTCAAGTTTCTTTAGTCAAAGTGCACTCGATATGCTTTAATGCTTGATTTAACGATTGATTGATGTTTAAAAACATTCGAAATAAAACATTCAATCGGAGCAAAAGATAACCAAGTCGCCCGTAAATATAAAAGCACATCATCCGTCGTTTTTATCCAATGAAAAACAATCCGCGTCGAAAAACAAAAGCCAACTGAATCGTATGAATTTAAACTGCGCCCTCCTACGGCAAGCGTGCATTAATAATGTTAATTTCACTTTCTGAACATCTTGTTTGTAAAGCCCATCTGTTGCATTCAAACTAGGCGAGCGGAATAAAACAAAGCTCGTGCTTTTTTTTCGAATGTGAAATTTTAATCTAATCTGGCCTTCGCGAACGCCGGGCTCGCTGCGTTTCTCGGGGAAAAAAGAGGTAATTGCTAGATTCAAAAATGGAATAGTTATCGATCTTAGGCACGAAAATTGCTAGTTTCCATTAGGCTTATGACTTTTTAATGAAGAATACCCACGGGTAAAGGCCGTAAGTGAATTCGGACGTAGAAAGATTGTTTCTAAAAATACGTGTAATGGAAATAGGTGTTGGTTGAATTTTAATATTACAATGTCATTAAAATAGTTTCTTATTTATTGTGATAGGTAAATAATCCCAGAATATCATGTTCTTTTTGCAGTACGTCACTAGTACTTAAATATTAATTCTAATTTTGAATTATTTACTTGCAAAAATAGAGGCAATGTTATTTTTTATTTTTATTACTCATAGAAAATAAATGTCATTTTCAACAGACTGACGCATACAATCTCACCACCAATCCGCTAATTATTATTTCACCTAAAACAATTCCCCTGGGTTTACCTAAAAAAAATAGTATCCTATAACACAATCCAAAACTAGAGCACCATACCCGCCTAAAAAACCCATCATCCCAAAATCCACGCCTCAACAACCACCAAACCATCAACCCAAAATCACCAAACACCTTCATCCACTCTCCCATCACCCTCTCCAATAACACTCTCACGTCTCACAATTCACACTCTCGGGCCAGTCGAGCTCGCTGCGCAAAATTCCCCGCGCTCGTCATTGTATTACGAGCCTGCGGAATGTCTAAAACGAGGAGAGCTTCGATATTCGCCCTCTCTCTCTCTCTCTTTCTCTGAGCGTTCGCCCGCGAAGAATAGAGGCGCGAGCGCTTTGCCAGCTGGCACCGGGCGCCGAATAGCGCAGCCTCGCCTCGCGGATATTTACAAGAGAGCGGTGCGATAACCTTTTCCTGTTCCACCGCGCACCGACTATCCGTCATAATATGTGTTTACGTGTGTGTGTGTGTGGGTGTACGTGTGTGTGCGGGTGTGTGGGTATGTGTGTCCGTCACGGATGTGGAATTTTCGCGAGTGGCCGATGACTTTCGGGAGGAAGTATGAATGTTTTAGAGTATTTTGAAGAAGATGGTACGTGTGTGTGTGTGTGTGTGTGTGTGTGTGTGCGTGAGAGTGTGTATATGGGTGTGTAATGGGTACGGAATTTTCGCCAGTGGCCTACGACTTCCAGGAGGAAGCCGTGAATGTTTCAGAGGATTTTAAAGAGGATGGCAGCAGGGTCGGATATCGAGATGAGGGTGGAGATGGATTTGATTAGAGAAGACGCTGGGGTAAAGAAGTTTGACGGATGTTGGTCCGACGATCGCTGCTGACTTTAAATAGAGGAGTTTAAAATTAGCGGCGTTGGGCGTGCGCGTTAATTTGGGCCTCTTTCAATAAGACAACTAATTAAAGGCTTCGAGAGCTGTTACGCTCAGCTGATCATCCTCGATAAATCCAGATTAGTGTAGTTGACTACCACTCAGTTCCATTCACTCGCGTAACCAACGGCTCGGAAAGCCGCGGCGAAACAGCCGCAATTAAAAATGCAAACGTTATTATCCATTTTTTCCTCGCCCCCCCGGAAAAATCAATACCCGCTCCATTATTAAAAAAACCATCGCGCTCGCGTCCCCGGAATAAAGAACAGGCTCGCTTAACAATGGCCACGTAACGAATTCGGCTCGATAAATATTAATTCGTCCGCGTAAACAAAACACGAGCCGCACGTCATCGTGCCACTTGTGTGTATAGCGGCGCAAGCCGCGCCGGAATCTCCGAAATCCATCGAACGAGGACACAGCGCAGCGACAGGCGGCACACGTGCGGTCCAAAAGCGACAAGTGGAGGGTCGAGAGCGCACGTGCTGTAAACAACGAGCGGGGGGTGGTGAAGCGTTAATTGACCGATTGAAATTATTATTAATCGCGGGGTCTGGTATTTCGGGGTGGGGTTTTGTGGTGATGGGTTGGGGATCGATGTGTGTGTGACAATGGTTTTTGGATGATGTTGGTGGGGTATGTTGAGGCAAGTGGGTGCGTTTTTAGGGGAGGGGGGATATTGGTGGGAGTTTTTGGATGATTTGAGCTGACGGGAAAGGTGGTGTTAGGGTTAGTTTTGTATATTACGCATTAGTATTGTATCTAGTTTTAATTTTCTTTTCAAATGAGTATGCAGATTGCAGGTACGTTGCTGTGAAGCGTCGTTATACTGTTTGTTTAGTTGCAGAACTCGAAATTGCGGCTTTCGTAAATTGTATAAAGTAGGTAAAGCTCGTTCGGATTAACTAACAAAAAGCAGATTTGATCGTGCGTTAGATTTGCGTAAGGGGATATGCAAATAACTTTAATTTACAGCAGTTCTGCCCGTGTTTTCTTACGACAAATAGAGCAATCCAGAAGCAAAATAGCGCATGCATATTTGCGAACTTTTTAACGAAAATTCTACGCTCGCATCATTCGCCAATAAATTTGACTAATTTTTGCATCATAATTATTACACTGTCACTTTTGGTATGAAGATTTATTTATTTACGCAAAGCTGTGCTGCTGCAGGTATTGTTTTATTGTTTACGTTAAAATAAAGGAAACGTTGGCGATAGATCACTGAAATGCAATAAGTTATTTTGAATCAATTCACGAGTTTGTGTGTAAGTAAAGTCAAGCAATGTCAAAATTTCTTGTTTAATTAATGACACATGACTAAAAATAAATAAATCGCACGAAACAAGTTAAATATTCATTTCTCTATTTTGTCAAAACTATTCTAATCCACCACGACACCCGGCTAAATTTCAAAACTTGATAAACTTCTCGATTCATCCTGCAACGTATATATTACTCATCCTAAACTCTATAACAAACACTCCATCCATCCAAAATAAAGTAATCACCTACCCAGCACCATCCACACTTCCTCCACTAATCTCCTGATTTCCAAATCGCTCCAACCAAGAGCTCACCTACTCCAGCCCTTAAAACCACGACACTCCAAGACACCACCACAACGAAACGACAAACATCCTCTCCCCGCTTATCCAACCCAAGGAGCTGTGCTCTCCAGATCTGTTTTTCCCGCTCGAGCGCATAGCTGAGCGCTCATAGCGGCCCATTAAGGTGGCCCTAATCCCGGGATTTCGCCGATTCCCTTTGAGAGAGCGGCTCCCGCGGGGCTTGAGCCGCTTGCCTGCGGGGCAATGCGTGTACGTGAAATTGGCGAATCTGTCTTCGCGAGGCTGACGTGCGCGCGCTGCAGCGACGCGAGGATTACTCATGACATGGAAGATGCGCTCACGGGCTTTTTTGAGGTTAAGGTGCGTTTTGAGTGTTGCGGGGGTTTGGGGGGATGGTTTGAGGTTGATGGGGGAATTGTTTTCTTTTGGGTTTTTGGTTTTGGGTTGGGAATGTTGGATGTTTGGATGGGTTGGTGTAGGTTGGTGTGGTGGTTACGGAATTGGGTGTTGGACAGGTGGTGGTCTGGATATGTCAGATTTTCGTAGTGTTTTATTGAAATATTATGGTTTATTTGGGTCAACATTTTACATATCTAGGGTTTCATTTGCCCACTCCTTCTGTAAACATGATACCCTCAATTATAGAATACCTGATATATAATTTCCTTTCATAATTATAATAATTTTCGGAGTTATATTTTAATTTGATTGATAAGTATTAAAGTTCTAGAAAAAGTTGATATGAAAAAATTATCAAGTGAGGAAAATGAATGAACTTTTTTATCAAGCTCCCTGATGAGTTCATTATAAGAGGTAGAATATAAAATTTCGCATGGTTGATAAAATAAAGTCATTAAAATGTAAGAGTCTCTAATATACCTTCAAGAGAAAACTAAAACTTTTTTACGCTCTTTGTAAAAGCTGTTGCAAAAATAACTATCCGCGACACTGAAAAGGGAGATTAAATAATCGATTTATGTAATGATGGCTACAGTAATTTTCGATTCCTTTGATAAAGTTTTAAAGAGATTCTAAAGTCTACTATAGTATCATGTATAAACTGACTATATTCCTAGACTTCATTTTATTCAGTAAATAATAAAATATAGAAAATAATGAATTAAATTGATATAACAGTAATTTTAAATATATAATATAAAAAAAACTGATGTAAATCCAAAAGTAACGTAACGAAATCTTTTAAATAAGTTTTAAGTTATTTTAAGACCGCTTCTTCTCAATTATGTACATGCAAAATTCTCTTTAAATTTATAGTTACCATCATTATTTAACAATAATCAATTTTCTACGTCTTTTCTTAAAAGATATTTATTTGCAAAAAATAAAAAATTTTCGTTGCATTAATTTTTAATAAATTCTTTAATAAGCAATCAATTAATAAAAGCGACTATTCGCAAACTTGCAAGTATTATCGTAAAATTTTCAAAAATTCAATTTTAAAAATGTTACGCTAAACAATGTAACTGCTATTAACTATACTTAAACTATACTTTATACACTATAAAAACGCTTAATCAACTAATCGATAAATATTTTCAAAATGAAATTAAAATAATCTCAAGTATTAATTATAATAAATTGTATAAGATTTTTCATTTCGACGTGCGCGATATTATTAAAATGAAGCAAAGTGAAAATTCTGTAGCAGAGAGAGAGCGAAGCGCTTTGATTCTCGATACCTCGCGACACGATTACAAAGTGCTATTATAGAAGGCTCGCACACTCAGCTGAGCGCAGCTTTTTTGCAATTTGCTCTAGATGCACTTTTTACTTTGGATCAGCCGTTAAAGCTCGACGCTGTTAAGCTGATGGCTTCTGGCTTTCGCTCGATAACTGACGAAATCTCGTAAATTAAGTAATTTATCGGTGTGCGAACGAGAGATAGTAGGTTAAGGAATGTTAATTAATTAAACAAATGCATGGAATGTGAAATTCTGTAATATAATTCTATAATATAATTCCTTTGTGGTTGTCATAGAATGCTTTTGTCTAAAAAGTTACATTACTTGAAATTCTGAAGTAACGGAAATGTAGCTTTATAACCTTTAAAGCAAGGATTTTTATTATTTTATGTGATACGTTACTCAGAGAAACAAGAACATTGTAGCTGAATAAATATATAAAATATATTGATTTCTACATCTTTTTTTTCTTCAAAAATATTACAGTAAATTACATAATTTAGCTTATCGAAATTATGAAAAAGAATAAGAAAAAGGATTCAATTTAAATTTCTTACTAATAAATATAGTAAAAAACTAAAATAAAAAAAGAAAAATGTTCCTTAGACTCAGAAAAAATGCAAGTAAAGGAAATGTACGATTTTTTTATAGCGTACTTTAAACGTTAAAGATGAAAGCATTTTTCGATATTAAAGTCAAGGGAGCTTTTCAAAGGAATTTTTTCTTAAATATAGATAGCATTCGAATAAAAACATTTCATTCGTAAAAGAAACGTTTCTTGCATAATAGTCTATAAATTACAAAATAACGTTTCTTTTTTTCAAAAATAGAGGTAACAGATATTTATTTACTCCCTGACTTACTTACACAAATACAAGATATTTTTCAAAAACTGGTATTTACATGTTTTTAAAATAAAATAAATTTAAGATATTTTTATCCCGATGGATTACAACGCAGGCAAATTCTTCGTGTTTACTTATATAACTTTCAACAATGCTTTTATAAAACAAGAGTTAAGAATAGAATGAGTTAATGTGATATCTAATCGTAAAATCTTCTTCAAATTATTCAAATATTTGTAAATATTTGAAACATCTTTTATAAAAAAATAAATTCTATACTTAATGAATTATAAATACAAAAGCCAAACCATCGAATCCACTTTCTAAACACCTACATACTTCTTTCTTCCATCTCCTTCCTCTCAACCCTACCATCACCCAAGCAAACCATCCACCCAACCTTCCAAATCACCCAAAGAAAAAACCCAAAACACCAAACCCACATCAAAATCCAAAACTAATCCACTACAAACAGCCCCCCCCCTCTAATCAAGAAAGCCAGACTCCTAAGCACCGCCCGGCGAAAGGCGAAAAATAGAAAATACGCGGGCGCGTGTGTCTTAACCTTTGATGCGCGAGTCAAGGCGAAAGCTCACGAGCGGCGGCTCGAGATTTTCCCCCCGTCAAGGTCCGGCCGCTAGCGCGCCGGCGGGAAAGCGTTATTTTTAAATGCGTTTTGTAAGAGCCCAGATATCGCCGCGTCATGGCCTCGCCGCGCGCGCGCGCGCGCAAGTCGAAGCTCGCTTTTCCCGGCAGCGGCCAGAGTTAATTGAATCTCGCTCTCTTTGTCGCTTTGTAGTGCTGATTTCGTTGTTGTTTGTTTGGTTTTTTTTTGGTGTGCATGGTGGGCTGGGTTTTTTTTGGGAGGGGGATTTTTGTTTTGGGGAGCTGTGGGAATTTTGGATTTTTTTGACCTTGAGTGTGTAGGTGAGAGGTGAGTGAGGTAATTCTGGGCAGGAAATGAATGTGGCTGGTTTTTACGAGAATAGTGTGTTATTTTATATTATTTCTTTTTTCGCCGCGAAAAATGGAAACGGACGTGAAAGCATGTGTCACGGAATTTTGTGAAAATTAGAGAGAATGAGAAATGTAATTTTCTAAATTAACTTGTCTTGTTACGTCCGAGTAAAGTAGTTTTGCTTGTTAAAAAATTGTAAGAAATTTCGTACGTCTTGTTTATCTAAATTCAGCAGAGTATTTATACATTTAAGATAAATTGCATTGATTATTACAAATAATAACATTTTTAAATGTATAAAATTAAGAGTAAAAATTTATAAAATTAAATAAAATAAAATTTGAAAGAAACATAATTTGTAAGTCAGTTATTATTTCATACCAGTACACCTTCGTAATGTTCACTGTAGATTTTTTGGAATCATAAGATAAAAAACTAAAAATTTATTCAAAATTAAATCTGATAACAGTAAAAAATGATTATTTTGAAAATTATGAAATACCAAAAAATACCCCCAACAGAAAGCTCATTATATAGTTCATGCTCTAGCGTTGGCAGTTCGTAACTGTATGCTACGTCATTCAGGATTACGGTGTAAAATATTATCCTACCGTATTAAATCTTCATTTCTCATAAACCTCATGCACATATGTATATACTCGAACAATGCTCCGTGCGTAAAATATTCGTTCTGCACATTAAACTTCTTAATTTGCTTCATGAAATAATTTCGTTTTCCCAGCTTTTACTGTATTAATAAATTCTTAAAATATATGAAACGCAAGAAAGAAGCATTTCGCGCAAAAGAGAGAACACATCAATTTATTCCGAGTCGCATGTGCAATTTAAAGCATTGCGCAATACGCGAACATTCGATGATTTTCTTCAAGACCGATTTGGAATCATTGCATTACCTTGAGCCAGAGAGAAAGGCTTTGAAATGCTCCAAAAATACGCGCCCTGATATTCATGGAAAAGTACGCGTATTTACTGCCTGAATATTAATATTTATCTCTCGACTTTGCAAAGGCGAAGAAATATTGGAATCTCGATAGAAGCGTAGCAGAGTACACTTTGAGAGTGTTAACGTAAATCTACTGAAACTGAGATCAACTTCAGTACATATTAAATAGTGTGATGCTGACGAAAAGTTAAATTCATCGATATTAGTACGAGCTACACGGTTGAAAAATGGTTTAACTTTAAATACATGTCGTGTATTTATATTGAAACGTGTGAAAGTTACTTTATTACTACTATATTTATCGAATTTTATACAAAAACACGAGCAAAATTTTGAAATAACACAAAATTTAAAAAAAACTACGGAGTAAATTCAAGTTAGTTCTTATAGTAAAACTTACTCTTCACAAGGAGTAAATTAAAAAATTTACTCCTTGTAAAGAGTTAGTTTTTCTAAAGAGTAAATTTTGATGTGGATTTACTTCTTAGCTTTGAAAAAGTACATATAGCTCCTGATTTATTTTAAAAGTTTCCATTTTAATAAGAAATTAAAGAATGAATTCAGAATAAAAAATGAAACTACAAAAGTATATTAATTCCAATTAAATATAGATAATAATATAAAATTATAAAATTAAGAAAATTTTTATGAATTGTTTTGATTATAAGAAAATTTTTATGAATTGTTTTGATTATTTTAAACTTCGAATTCACCTTTTTTACTACATTACGCAATTATAATTCTAATTATAATTATAATTTTAACCTATAGATGTGAGAAGTTTTTCACCTGAGTATTTTTTTCAAACGTATTTTTTGACGCGAATTACGAAAAGTCCAAATTTTATGAACATGGAGCAGAAAACACACTTTATGTACACTACATAAACAATATATATATGGCCACGTGACGTTTTTTATTGAGATGATATTAGGGCTTTTCTCTGGTTAAGATCATCGTTTTAGCAAACTATTTATTAACTTAAATTGTGTATAACAAACAGTTACATATTTCCACTATGTAAAACAAAAAAGTTGATCAGTTCAGAACACGTGTATTACATATTACTATCGTTAGCTAGATATTATTTTCCCGAAAATTCCACTTTTAAATTTCCAGCCTATACCAAACGTAATACTTTTCACCATTTGTAGAAGAAAATGTTTTTTTATTAAATTAAAAAGAAGACTGCCAC
>JAPYZA010001414.1:2457-23602 GCA_030522685.1 Eupelmus azureus | reverse complement strand
GATGATGCGATATCTCGGGCGTAATTAAAATATGATTTTGTGCAGACCGGACAGGGAGTCTGGTTAATTTATGCGCGATGTCTGGACGTGAATTTTTTACGATAAAATTTGGGATGGCTGGGACGGTTGGGTTGATGTCGCGGTATTTTTTTAGGTTATAAATGATGATATTGTTTAGGTAATTATGTTAATTTTAATATTTTTCGCGCGTTGCCCAATTTGTGTTTCGGATAATGCATAAAATATGCCGCGCTTTCTCAAAATGTGATAATACACAATAAATCACAAAATTAATCGCAAAATTATTCTCAACGCATCTCACCTTTCCATCAAAAAATAGCTCAACGACAAAACACATCACCCTTATTTATACAAAAAAACCATCCGCTGCGCCCACACAGTCCCAATCATCTCTATCATCCCGTCCCGCCAAAAAACAAACTTTCCATCAGTCGGTAATTCGCTGATCTCGCCGCCTGCAAAACTTCCAACATAAACAAACACATCACACGCCGATCTAAAGTAACCAAAAAGGCGCGACTGTCAAACGCCTATTTTCGCAGCGAGGATAATTTTAACTACCACCGCCGCGGCTATGACATAATTCCCGCGTTTGAACGGCTCGCTTATTGTGATCGCGGAATCATCCATATAGCGTTTCGCAATTTTTCGCGGCCGAGAGGAGCTGTATATATACGTCTGTCTTCCGAGGTGAAGAGATAATGGCTACAGCGACGCGGGAGATTTTTTTACGTTTGTTTCGGGAGTAGCTTCGCGGCGGGGAAGCGTGAGATAATCGTTTAATTCTGGGTAATTGATGGTGGGTGGCTGCTGTTTGGACTCTGTTGAGTAATGCGGAGTGGTTTGGTGATCGATGGGTTTTGAAGGAATGTTTGCGTTCTGAGAGTAACGTTTTTAGCTCGCTTTTAAGACTGACGGTAGTTTTTTCGCTTAAGTAATTACTATTTTCTCTCTCATTGTTCATCGGGGAATAACAGTTTTAATCCTCTTCGAAAAATTGCAGGAAAAAAAAATTAGCAAGTCAATGCTACACAGTCTTACGCATTTTCAATACATCATCGTTTTACCGTTCGCGAATAATAAGCCTCCTCGATCAGGTGATCAAGAGACGGAAGTGGCGAGTCGACGAGTTAGAGAAGAGGTATTTTAGTTTTCAGTCGACGGGCAGATTCCAACGCGCACCTGCTGACGGCAAGTGTTTATTAATAATTTATGCACACTCGAGATTTTCTCGGAAGACAGTTGCAACAGTGCGCTCACTGGCCAGCCTATTTTTCGCGCCGGCCCGCGCAATGCGCAACGTTTCGGAATTCTCAAAGCCGTAATCGATATCTTTAGTGCATTGACTCACTCGGCGCGGCCGATTTCTCGCGATTAGCCCACTTCTTTTCCAAAGCGTTTTGAAACGAATTTAATAAGATTACTGTTAATCGTTCGCGCGACACTTTCATCAGTTAATTTTTCTACCCATATAAAAAATAAATTTATCCTTTTTACGAGCCAACTTCTTCTAAACCCCATACCAAAGTACATCATTAAAGTCTCGTTCCAGAGCCGCCTACGTACAACCGCGCGCATCAAATATCAACGAGTCATTATTCACTCCCCTGTCCCCTTGGAGCATTCCACGCCGGCATGGTTCCTCTCGATGCGTCCTTCGATTACGTTCCCGTGATGCGAGTCGGGCCCTCGAATTGAACTATACTTTTTTCTCGTGTCACACGCGTCGTTCGCGGACCCTTATAAATGTCAGCGGAGAACGTCTAGGTATATGTATGTTTGGAATTAAAGGAGGAAGAGCGCGGGAATGTGGAGTCCCGCATGTGTGTATGTGAGAGTGGTGGTGGCTGGTTTATGCGCTCGGTCAATTTGTAATTCGAGATTCGGATCGATTTCCGATGATTGGATTGTGGAAATGTAGCGGGTCGTTAATAGGATTAAAGTGTGTTTCTGTAAACGCCAGTTGGATGACGCGCGAAGCTGATGAAATGAGCTTTTGGTATTAGAAACTTGTCGACGTTGCCGTTATTAAGATGTGCAATCGCGAAAAGTTACAAACTGGTTTTGCATCAGTGACACTGTAATGAAATGAACCTTCCTTTGCTTTACTATAAACTATGAGCACAACTAATAGTAAAAACTAAAAATTCCTCATCTAACACTTCTACTTTCGTACGGAACCACCACCCAACATTACATCTCTATACACCAAAAACCTAAAACAATCCCAACGCCAACGATTCAATCCACCATCAGCAACCCCCTAAGCGTAAAAAGGTCAACCAATCCCCACATCTCTGGCCATGACTCGGCACACGCGCATCCTCGTCGATCCTCTATCTCCGCTATCTATCGATCGGGTTACTCCCACGATGCAGCAGACGTCTTTGTTTGCCCCGCTTTTTCCTCCATAGCTGCCTATCTATATAGGGGAGGTCCTGTTCTATCTCTCTCAGTCTCCCCGTGCGTGCACTATTTTTCCGGCGCCGCCACGACGTCGCCATCAAAGGAGCCACGCGTGTTTACGAGCTTCAGGGATGCGCTCTGGATGTGTGCGCATCTATACCAGGCGCCGATGGAAATCGTGTATACGCGGCGCATGGGGAGTAAGTTATGGTGTGTTGAGATGTTTCTTTTTTTTTGGGTTGAGGGTAGGGGTGGTGAGCTGATTTAGTTGTGATTTGTGGATGAGAGGAAGGATAATGTTGTTAATTTTGGAGCGAGTGTGGTGTTGTGCTGAGACTGAATTCTATAGTTGTGATTAACAGAAGTTTATTAGAATTTGTTGTAGTTCGAGTCCTTTGTCTTGAGTCGTTGTTATTAATACCAGACATTTTTTGTGATCTCTTGGTTTGCTTCTAATGATCCTTGTTTAAATTTATAAGAATGGTAGAAATGATCACATGATCTTGATTCTTTTTTGGGAATAAAATAAATAAAGTGTCAAAAAAGAATCAAAATTATGTGACCATTTCTATCATCCTCATAAATATTTTGTAATGTTTACTAGGAGAAAAGGAATAGATTAAAAGCAGTTTTAAAGTAAATTGAAAACTTTGTTAAAAGTTGTAAATATTACTAATTTTAATTTACAAGCATTATTCTAATGAAATTATACGTTTAATTCTAGTTTCTTTTTCTATATTTTTATATGCTTTGATTAATTTCTGGCAACTGTAACCTAGATGATTTTTCTCAGTGAATATCGCGTGATTAATTTTAACGTATGCTCGAATAACGATAATTTAGCAACTGTAAAATTTAAAAAATAAATTACATTTCTATTTAACTACTAACAATGCTTTATTATATTACTTTAAAAAATATTAACCGTGCGGTAAATGTAAAAATCATAACAAAATATTACAATAATTATCCTATAAACAACCATTTTCCATTTCTCTCATTCAGCCACTTACACACGCGTAACATTTCCTTATCACTCACATACTTCCCCCAAAACTTTCTCTCCGAACTATAAACCCAACAAAAGCTCTCTAATTGATTCGCTCGTGCGACTCTCGGGGAGGGCCGAACTACATAGACACACACAACCCCGACGCGTTTATATAGGGCGATTTCGACTCGAGTCGATTGATAGGAACATTATACCAGACAGGGGGGGAAGAAAAGCTAAGAAAATCAAGCGCACGCGTTTTTCATCGGCTACGTTCCTTATATATGCATTCACGAATGGATGGGTTATTTTTCAAAGCCGGCGCTCGTATGTGCCTGGGCGCGCGCTCGGCTCGTGATTTGTGGACGATGATGCATCTATTCGCTTGTTTTTCTTTCGCCGGGATCGCGGCTAGTATCGTTTTGTTTATCGATCCGTTTTCCTTTTCGAGATTTTATTGAGCCCGCCCGCGCGTGGGCGTATTATTTCTGGGAGTGGGTAATAATGGGCTTTTCAGCTTTATTGCGCTCGTTTCTTTTATTCGAGTGAATTATTTTTATTTTTCGAGTGAGAAAGAATGGGTTCATTGTATTATTTAAGTTTTATAGCAGTTTATCCTGGTGAAACTGTATACAGGTTTAAAAATGTACGGTAAATTTTTCCTGAAAAGATGCTGGACTACCGATTCCGGCGAGAAAACGTTTAGCACGGAGGATCTTGATTAGATTTAATTTATAGACGAAACTTGCCGATTTCGTCTTGGAATGAAAGAGAAATGAACGATTCTTATCTCACACCCAGCTGAGCTCATAAATCTGATTTGGATCGGGAACACGCGCGGCTGCGTGTGTCCCCCCCCCCCCTACCTAGCTTCTACTTGAAATAATTAATTTCAAACGCAGAAACTATGTGTAAGTGAAAGTGGTACTAATTTTTTTTCTTCTAATTATAATCGCACTACCTACTGTTCAAGAATTATATAACTGAATTAAAATCGTATCAGTAATACCCAACAATCCGACTTTTTCACCTCTAACAAACACCCCTTAAAAACCATCTTACCCCTTACATTCACTCACCCCTTTCCCAAATCTAAACTCCGCACTCCGAGAAACTTTCCCGTCATACAGCATATAGCATCGCTTCAGCGAAAGCCACGAACAAAAGGCCTCGTCAGTTAAAGTTCCGAGAGGTCGTCAGCGCGCTTCGTCGGCCGGCGCTGCACGTCGCGCTTAGGGCGCGTCGCTCGCGCAGGATAGTGCGTGCCCCTCGTCAATAATAACCATTAGCGCGTGAGAGAATGCAAGCCCTGACGTCACACCCATTCATTCGTCTCTGTCTCTCGGCCGACGCACGACTTTATTTCAAGAATTTCCGAGCTAGTGAACGTTTTTCTCTTTACGCGGTGAGTATGGTTTTGCTGGAGGTGGAATTTTGGAGTAGGAAAGAGGTTATGTAAGCTTTGATTTTGTTGAGAGAGTGTAAGGAGAAATAAGCTGTAGTGCTGTAATGGTAAATTCATTTTGTTCGACATTTGTACTGTTTTGTACGTGGCGCGAGGAGTGTAAACGTTCCAGGCTGGCTTTGATTGTTGGTGGGATAAGAAAGGACCGCGCGAGCTGGAAATGTTAGGAGGCGGAATATCTGATGGGAGATTCCATCGGATACTTGACTCCCGGGTGGAATGACCTTTGACTCTCTTGAAACGTAACTTTGCCTGGCTAGATCAATCTCGGAACTGGATTACAAGTCTTCTTTTACGAGAGTAAAGAAGCAGCGCTTTTTTTAAAATTATCTACACGAAAAAAAGAACCGACGCCAGTTCTATATACCCCCGCCCCCTACAGCCCCCCCCTAACAACGGCAAAATAACAACACACACCCGCGCCGCAGCCGTCACGCAGGCATTCCTTTCTTACACCTTATAGTCCAGCGCGTATTTCTCCTTGGGCGACAAAGCTCTTGTAAGTACCTTCACGCAGCGCGAATACCTCCGCCAAGGTAATAACGAGCGCGGCGGCGGCCTAAGGGACCCCAGGTGAGGGAGTGGCATGCGCGCGCGCGTCCTTTTTTTCCTTCTTCTTCTTCTTCTTCCTCTCCGGCGCACACGCGCACATGAAATGCAAACGTGCACCGCTGCAGCGCGCCCCGGTGATTATACGCCTGCGGCTTTTATTTTCGATACTTTCTTTTTCTCTCCTTGGGGGCCGGGCCCCCTACTCCCGCTCTCTCTCTCTCTCTCTCTGACTGCTCATTGTAGCAGCGCGCCAGAAGGTAGCACGTCATGCTTCGCGCACTTAAAGTGCGTTATTTAAATCGGTGAGGGAGTTCTTTTTTTTTTAAGGGGGGTGGCGAATGTGGTGGACAATAGGCGCATGACTTTGGAATGCCGATTTTTTGCGCGGACTTTGCGTTGCTAATGCAAGGTTTTGGGTACCGAGGGACGTTGGAGCAGTGATCTGTGTGTTTTTGAGGATATAGATTTTGGGTGTTTTAGCGTACTGAGTCAGGAATGTTTTAATAATCATCTGGCTTCGAGTACGTGTAAGAGTTAATTTTATCATACCACTGTTTAGATGTCAAATTAAAATTCTTAGTTTTATCCATCTCACGAGCCTCACCTTCTGAAACATAAAAAGAATCACTTCGTTAGCTTTCAGCACTCCTAAATATCCCAACTATTTATACAATAAAAAGACAAACATTAAACAACACAATTTATCGTCTCCCCTTAATTCGGCCAAATTGCCGCCTCCCAACCCAAATTTTTTCCATCCACACAGCCGGCGATCGGCATCGATTAACGCGAATCGGCCGGGCTCCGAATTGAGCTCTCGCTTCCAATTGGCATCAATTCGCTCAGCCACGGCCCCCAGACGTAAATTCACGACCACGCGCTAAGTCATTGACGAAAACAGGCGCCGCAGCTCGCTTTTTTGCCTACGCATACATATAAAGCGAGCATTCAGTGGCTGCGAAATTGGGTTCCGGGCTTTTTGCGCTCTGCCAGAAATCAGTTAACGCGCTCCGCGCCCTTTTTCCAATAGCGATACGTATACGCGGATATGTAACAGCGGAAGGCTTTCAAGGACCTGTGGGTTGCGTCATTTTTTTGCGTACGGTCAGGAGAAAAAGCGGGATCGGGGAGAGAGGAAGTTTGGCGGTGAATGATTTTTGGAGGCGGGGTGATGATAAGCCCGTTACATCATTGGTGAATTGGGATTATTGAGTTTGAAGTTGGCTGAAGTTGGTGAGGTTTTGCGATTGACGAGAGTGATTGCGCTGAACGTTATTATTAAAAGCGAATCTTTAATTCTATTAGTCGAACGTGATGCCAGCATCGTAATGTAAGAATAGAAAAATTAAATTAAATTAAATACATGAAGGACATTTAAGGATTGATAGGCTGACGGTAAATCAAGGATGATTTTAATAAAATTGCTGCTTCTCGAGTCTGAGAAGCATTGTTTGCACACGTTTCTACAATTCTCTCAAAAAGGAAATCCGTATTTGCTTTAAGAAGATGACACTGTAGAATATGATTGCCTCTCTAATGCCGCAGCTGAGACCCGCCGTAATTGTAATTTATGATTCATTCAACCATTAGTATCAGCAACACTCATATCCCCTCATCTCAAAGCCATCGCAATCAAACACAAGCAAACACAACATTCGCAGAAAATTTTCTCTTCACACCACTGACAAATCAAAATCCAGCCAACCATCTCCTCAACAATACCACCCATCATTCAAGGCTCCCCGAATAACCTCTTAACACAGAGCCAATCAAGAGAGCGCCTGCACTCTATATACCTATCCCTCCGTCTCGTCAACCACGACGCAAATGGCAACAAGCGATGCCGGAAGTAGCAGCGCGCGCTGCTCCTGACAAAATGAAAAAAAGAGAGGAGCTCCAACGCAGACTGGCTGCGCGTCCATCCGCAATTCCGGGCCGTGTATAAACAATCTATTATTGCCCTAGAGCGACAAGCTCGCGCGCCGAGGAGACAGCCGCAAAGATACAGACGTTCTGGCGCCTCGCCAGCGCATCGCTAATGCCTCGGTGCCGCATTGTTTATTTATCCGGCGATTTTTTTTACCTTGCTGTCATTTTTTGTTGATCGTCGATTTCGTAATTCTCGCGCGGAGGTGGGAGTGACAAGTCGATGCTTTAGCGTGGCTTCGATGGTATGGACGATGCTGGAGGAATTGTAGTTGCGGATGACTGAATGAATGACGCGATTTTGTCAGAGCTTATGGAATATGCGATTATCATGCTGATTCGATATTACTTTATTGAGATATGTTGGTTCTGTAATCTGTCTATAGTAAAAGTGGCGGGAATAGGTTTAAACGAAATGGCTGAGATCACCGTTTCGGAACATACTTTTACAATTACAAGATAGAGTAATTGTGTGTACAAGTAATGATGGCACCATGGCTTTTCGTTTGTTTTAGCCGCGAGTATAATTATGCTAACGAAGCTCGTAAAGACGTCTAATAACTCAAGAGCAAACCTTTTTCGAATCTAAAATTAAAGATGACACTAGCGCGAGAAAATCTCCAGACACTCTATACTCATGGTGCGATTATGTCACGCCCGTGAAAATAATAACGCGCGCAACTTGACGTGCGGTAATTACTCCCATAGAAGTAATTCCATCCATAAAACCAAGCACAATTTAACTTACATAACGTCCATTAATTACATTATTTCAATTGCGAATGATTCCAAGCCGAGTGATAAACGCGCGCGTCTCTGAATCATGAGAATGTATAAACGTGCCATCTCAGCGACGCTCCGCCGATAAATTAAACGTTCTCAAAAAATGCATAAACAACCGCTAAATCAAATAGCTATGCGTCGCATCTAACCACCGCTCGGACCGCGAGTAAATTAATGCACTTCCACTGTACAAAGTCGCTATGACCTACAAAATTAATTATCTCAAAAAAGTCATCACACTCGCAAATATAAGACAATCCAACACTCCCGTATCATAATCAGCTTAAAAAATGCCACATGCAACGTCGCGAATCTTTGAGTCAGCCAGACCGACGTTGCGCAAGCTTCTCTCTTGCTTTTTTTTTCTCGCCGCTTCCGTCCGCAATCGAAGGACGCCGAGAGAGCAGCGGCAGCTCATCGAAACTAAAAGTTTACGGCCGGGTTACTTCATCGCTTATTTTTCGCCGCGTGGCGCGCTTCTTCCTTCTGTTTCTCATCTCACCGACAATTGGCCGCGTCGTTGAGGGGGAGATTTATGGATCCGAGTGTCGTTGAGATGAGTTATTCAAATTGGTCCTAGACGAGAGAGCTGGCTCAGCGGCCTTTTTTTCTCTTAGCCGGAGTTAACGTCAATTAAGGCAGGTGCGCGCGCGAGGAAAACGGACTTGGAGGACGCTGGACAGCGTAAATTTTAGATGAATTTAATAGAAGTAGCGGCTGGTTAATTGAGCCGGGTGATTCATCGCTTTATAGGCGTGAGGTTCGACTAATTTGAATCGTGTGGATCTATGCGTGCTGTACGAATTTTCAGGGTGCGCTGTTTTTTTTTTTATTGGACTTAATTGTAGAATAGGCAAGTAGGGGTTTTAGTGCTTTTTTCTATGAGGTAATTGATGGCTTTGGAATGGCGGAGTGAGGCGGTTAGCGATTTGGATTGTTTACTCGAGGTTGCGAAAAGTGTCAGGACTCAATCAGATTTTATAGTCATCTGCCTATCTAGATATGCATGGAGAGCCGTAAATTATCGTCCGGGAATTGAATGTTAAATTATGATTTGCAATAAGGAAGTGTCTTCTTTTGAGATTTTACGCGCGATAAAGTATTATCTCATTCTTAGAACAATCGCGAAACACAATGTTAAAAGGAACTTTTAAACGTTCAAAGATATTTGTTCAATTAAAACGTTAGGTTAAATTGATAATAAACATTTTTAACAAACGTATATCGAGCACATTAGACTTTTATCATTCTGCTCGACAACTTTATTATTCACTCCCAATCCAACAGGACATTTGTATTTTCAAACAACGATCTGTTAATTGCCTACCAGACGTCAAATTAAAATCCCAGTTATTTCAAATTGCAACATCCGCGGTTTTTGGCAATGCATCCTAAATAATATCCACGATTCTGGCCTATTAAAAAGTCCTCGTTCATCCCGCACTAGCTTCGATACTCTTTTCAAACCCGTTAGATTACACTTGAGTTTAAACGCACGCGTGTATACAAAGTTTGCTTGATTTATTACAAGCGATAAATCTGTTCTAAAATAGAATTCTCTGTGCTGCTTTTGTTGGAAGCGGAATAATCGTAAGCGAATCTCGTATTCATCGAGAAAGCGTATGTATGTAAAAATTCTGCGTTACCTTGAAAAGATTGTTTTCTCCGCTAAAAAAGACGGTAATTTACAATGTAAATAAATAATCATTTAAACATAAATCGTCTCCAGAGTGCACATTTGTACCCGTCCGTCGAGGCATAAAAGAGAAAATTTATATAGAATTTTTTTTATTGCCATTGTAACATACATCAACGATTCCTACATGGACGCTTGATTTCGAACCACGGCTACATTTCGCACGTACAATTTCAAAACGGCCACTGCGCAAACTCAATCGCTATAAAATAAACATTGAAAACCTATTGCTGACCCATACAAACAATCCATCTCGATCTGCACCCCCACAAAACCCGATCACCTCTCACCCATCCATCTCCAACAATACCGATCAAACCCCATTACCCCACACCTCCTCGCCAAGTGCTCTCACCCTTTTCCCCCTGAAAAACAAAGCACTACACTCTCCTCCAAAACACAACGCCCACTTCACAAGCGCAGCTTTCCGGCCCAAGTGCGACGCGTGTCCGGTTTTCTCAGCTGTCGCTCGCCGGGCGCAGGAAAAATCGATAGAGTGCGCGCCTCCCGCGGCGTCCTGTCGCCTTTTTTTTCTCTCCATGTGCAGCTCCGCGAGGCTATTACGCGTCTCTCGAGCGACGCGCGTTTCTCAGGATCGCTCCGGGAATTTTTACCGTTAAGCTGGATGTGGGTACCGACTCCGAGGTTGTAGGGGCCGATCGAAGATGATGGGAGGATGTTTGAAGTGATGAATGTTTTTTTTTGAAGTTTGGGATTGTTGTTGGAGGCTTTGTGTTTGTGCGTGTAGGTGTGTGTTGTGTTTTGCGTTGTTAGGTATAGGCTTTGCAGATGATGAATTTGAATTTTAAATTCTAGAGGAGCGGAGATTATCAACCGATCGGGTAATTGCATCGATCGCACACTGATTCAAGATCTTTAATTAACGTAATTTATACCACTCTGCTATCTTTTCTGAAGCTTCGTATCCTGTTTTAGTCAAACCCTTTTAAAATTCCTCTAGATAAAACCGAGTGCTCAAACTGAGTCAGATATGCAAAATTCACAGAAAAGCCACACGCAAAAAAGAAAGTACAACTCAATCCAGCCGCAATTACCATCCCCGCAACTTGAACCTCATCTAAAAATCCACAGCCTCGAAAAAGAGAGAGAAAAATACAGAGAACAATGAACCTCGATCTTCCCGGCATATACACACACTCGTCGCGTCATACGAAGAATCATCATCCTGCAGGCGCGTCACGCGCGCGTTTTACCTGCCGGGCTCTCGCCATGTTTGGACGGCCGCGCAGGTTCTCGGAAAAACGAGGATCCGCTCTTTCTCGTTTCTTCCTCTCTCTCTTCTTTCTCCCGCATCAAACGATCATTTCACCGCATAACCGGCTGATTGTCATTCTTAAGAATGGAGCCGCTCGAGTTACGCGCGTTTTCATTCACGTGTCGCCAGGAGGAGAGCCGGTAGGTAAAAAAGCGAATCGACGTTTAAATGCCTTCATCCTACCGGCGGCGTCGGCGACTGAAGGCCCGGTTTTTTATCCTTCGGTTCGTCTCATTTGTCAGTGAGCGCTCTGGGACGCTTGTTCGGCTGCTGAAAGGCTTCGACGGGCTGTTGGTTTGTCGCTGTGTATGTGTGATGGGTTGCGATGGGAACACGTGTTTGTAGGCGAGGCTGGTGTGCTCGTGTCTTATCAGGTATACACGAGTGCAGATGAAGAGAGGTTCGTGTTTAATAATAGGTTCTTCGAATGAGTATGTTAGAAAAATCGTTCGTTTATCATTCATCCATTTCGTGTACAGCTCAATCTAGGGAAAGAGCACGTTCATTACCGCAAACAATGAGCCCAGCGCCCTCTATTTAAGCTGTAATCGTTTATAAACAATATCGGATCTTCCCGCTAATGAAACCTCACCCAGTATACCGGCAATCGCTTCGGAGCCGTAATTAAATCAAAGCTTACGTACGCAAACAAAGCCGTTGTAAAAATTCTCACGAGCCGTACGAACACACCTATTCTATACGCGCACAGCGCCATAGAGCGAGCAAAACGAAGGCACGCGCGCATCTCGCAAAATAAACGCCCATTATATCTGCCTTACGCGCTTGCTGTTATATCTCACGCGTGCGATCTCGGCCTATGCACGAAGAACAATCGTCGGAGAGTATACGTATACTTGCTCGTATGGCCTTGAATCGGAAACTACGAGTGCTAAATAGCCAACGACCCCCGCGTCGTCTGCTAGCCGTATTATATGTATCCGGAAAACGCCGGAAGGAGGTCGAAGAGAGAAAGAGCATCGATTTCTCCCGGCTAAGGACGGAGAAAATTCCCCCCCTGATGATGTTATTCTGCGCCGAGGCTGCGAGAGCTGATTCATCCGAGGATGCTTACACGCCGAGCTGTGCTCGCCGGCTCGGACGTTGTTCTGGCTTTTTTGGGATTAGGGGAACGGCGAGCTTGTAGGAGGTTAAGTGGTCGAGAATGGACGCTGCTAATCCGGCTATGTTGTGTTGTGGAGTTTTTTTTTTCGTTGATACGGTGAGAAATGATCGGGAAGAGATCTGTCCGGTTAAGATATTGGCTATAGGAACGAGGCTACTGTGATCATAACGAGTAGCACAAGAATCGAATCTAGACCAGAAACGTGCTACTTGAAAAAAAACGACACATAGTAACACGACATTGAAAACGTCGAATGAAGCCTGCCCCGGGTAAACCGATACCCCCACGTACGTATACATATATCGGGTCGTCGACCTTTAGATCCACGCGCGTCACTCTATGTCCCCGCGCTCATGCGCATAATAAGAGCGCCGAATTAATTCCGGCCCGAAAATTCAAACGACCACGTAATTAATTCTACGTGCTGCTAGATCCCGGTGCGCGAGTCGCCGCGGGTGCCTCCCCCCTTCTGGATTTTTCTAGAGTATATATATTGACGTAGCCTTGTGTCGTTCTCAGCTGTGAGTCAGAGAGATGTCATCTTTCCGGGCGACAGGGAAAAGGGGAAGGGTGGATATGTGCTGGCTGACTAATTGGACGTGTATATAGGATGGATGGTGTGTATGTATGGGAGGAATGTGATGGTGGGTGTATAGGTCTGGGTTATTGGCTGGGGTACGGTTTATTGGGTGAATGTTTCTAATTCTGCTTTGCATATAGTTTTTGTGATTCGAAAGTTGGCAATCGTATCGAGGAGTTTCGATTCGAGCCGCGAGGTGCAGAGTCAGCTTAAAAGCTTTGCGTAATTCCGATCTCATTTTAGCAATTTCGCTTGGTGTGTGTATTCTACTTTGGATTTGTCATACCGGTGGCGAGGGTGAGCAAGCTCGATGGAATCTCCAAGTTGTTATTCTACGGAACTCACCTGGAACAGAGAGAAAAAGGAAAATTATTAGAATTTTTGTCGTATCGGATCATTTATGGAAATATTACGACTTTGTTTTTACATCAATGTCTAGCGGATATCGCGCGACACGCAATTCGATGAATCAGTACGATAAACATCAACCTCAAGTGCCTTTTTTCTTCGCGACAACAAAACATTTTTTTTCCCTCAATCAAATCCTCTTTTTTCGCTAACTCAACAAGTCGTAAGACAGCCGATAAAAATTAACTCGGAACGACGTGCGCTCAGAGGCAGAAAAAAAACGCTCAAACCTGTATACAAAAATGATAAGATAAATATTCACCACGCGTTTATTATTAATTAACATCGAGCGATATCAAAATATTATGCAAAACGCGAATTATTCAATCGCTCGTCTTATACCGGCTTTATCAGTACGCATGACTCACGCTCCGGCTCAATCAGTCCCATTGACGAGCTGACACTCGTTAATCGCATCAAAAATTACCGAAAAAAAAAATTATGTCTTTAGAGTCGAACGGCGCGTTAGTAAAGCTCGTTCACGCATCTTAGTTCGAGGGGGTAACGAGGCGTGCTTTTTGGATCTTTTGGGATTTCGGTGCTGATTCAATTGGACGGCTTTTCATGAAGATGGACGGCTAAGCCCGCGTTGGATTCAATCAAGAAATTCGTGACACGAGCGGTTAATAAGCTGAGGCTGTAAGATGAGAAGCGGGAATTAGAGAGTGAGGAGCGGAGGAAAAGTTTGTTTCTTTGGCTCGCTGGGGCCTGGGAAATCGCGTTTTGTTGTTGGTTGGGTCGCTGCGCTTTGGGAACTGTAGGAATTGCTAAATATGTTCGTGATTGAATATACTTTTAATTAACTGATTGGTGTATTGTTATATAGATGTAAGAAAATATTTTTGTTGCACAATTTTACTAGTTTGAACGAGAGATCATATTATCTAAAGCAGACTAAGAATAGTAAAATAAGTATTTTTAAATAGTGCAGCTCGGACGCTGAGAAATGCCGCAGCATGTCTTCGATTAATATCCGGACGTTTTTTCTGCCACACGTGCTGCTATGGTCCGCGGCGCTCTATTTTTACATAATAAAACACGTCGCGCTTATTTCTGGCTGGCCCAAATTTATCTTTGTTTAGATTGAATTTCGTAACGAAAAAAATCAATTTTTTTATCCAGGTTTACATGTACTAGTTATTAGTTATGCAACGAGAAAAGTAAGTGAACTGTCGGTGGTTAGATGTCTTCTTAAATAAACAATTATTTGAGGGTACTAGATATGTCAGCAAAGTGTACAATTTTTAGAAAATTCACATAATAAATCAAATTATTTTGTTTAGTAATATGAAAACATGACATCGTCTCATACTTAATTTTAGAGCTGAACTAGACAATCTTTAAATAAAATATAGTTTATTACACTAAACATATGTATTGGACAATATAAACTATCGCGACTATAACTAAACTCAATCAAAATTCTTTACGACATCCTATAACAGTCACAAACTCAAATCCACCATCCACAATTTCTCTCGTCCCACCACCAGCCAAAACCCAACCTCCCCCACCTCCACCCCCAATCCATCAACCTCAAAACCCAAAAACCACTACACAACTTATTAACCCGTATACCACCTTCCCCGGCGCATAACAGCTCGAAAGTTCAATGGCTCGGCAGCCAGCTCGCTAATAGCGTTTATCTCATCGCAATTTTCGCCGCGCGCTCGGATATTTTCCTCTCCCGCCTACATATACACATACGCCGAGCTGTACGTAAGCGCTTGAGATCACGGCCTGAGATTTGGGTCGCCGCCGCCGCCGCCTTCGCCAAGATATCTCGGGGCGTGCATCATTCGGCCGTTACGAGGCCGCTCCGCTTTGAAACGCTTCCAAAAAGCCGATCATCTTTGAAAATTGATACTAGCTTGTTGCCGCCGGGAGCTTAATAATCGCGAGGCTGGGTGGGCTGCTTGTGATGGTATAAAAGGCGATGATGCGCTGCTCGGGGCTAAGGTGGAGTGTGGGTATGTGTGTTGGTTGGATTTTGTCTGATGGTGTCGAAAGAGTTGGATGTCGATAAGGTGATGAGTTTTTTATTTTTAGGTAGTTTTTGTGATGTCATTTGCGGAGCTTGGGGTTTCCTACGAAATGAAAGTGATTGGAATGTTATTTATACTTTATATAACGATATGATTATGTGGATTCGTTCCAGATCGACGCATGCCTGTGAGCCTAGTGAAAATAAATCGAAGCCTTATCAGTTCTCGCATAGTTAATTAAGATTAGCCCATTTTCAGCAGATACAGCCGATTCCATAGGTGTTGAAATACCTTAAAATTATTACCGTACTGATAAATCATTCCTAACCTAGCGAACAACTAATCTCGCTTCTTCTACTTCTATTTGCATGTAAATGACATCAGCGAATTAATCAATCTCAAAAACACGCACTTATTAAAAAAAAAGCTTCATTGTATAAATTATGCGCATCCGATCGCTTCGATTTCTAAGTAACAGTATAGTCAACCACGCAGCGAGCGTCTCCGAAGTAAGTAGAACGGCCACTGCATTATACAGATAAAGCCGGAATCTTTTTTCCCCGATGAATCTCGGGAATGTATTAATTAGCCGGGAATTCCTTCCACGAGCGCGCCAAATGAATTCCTAATTGTTTTTAAACGCTCTTATCGTCACTTATTCAATTGGGATTGAAGAAAATGAACGAGTATACAGTAGAGTTAGATTTGATTTGTATTAAGAGCGCGGTGGGGATGTAGATAGCGTGGACTCTTGAGGTATTTTGCGAAGAGTGTATAGAAGCGTTTTAAATATTTATATAAAGGAATAGAGGGCTGATAAAATGTTTGTTGTTTGGTGATAGAGGAGCTTTTTTTTATCAGCGTTGTAGAACGTTTCGGTTTATTTAATGCGCTCGAGTTTCTGTTCGCACGCAATCGCGGTTGAATTATTTAACAGTTATTCAACTTTTAAAGTGATAATCAGTTGTTGAACGGCTAATCTAATCGTATAATTAATTTGTTATAAAAATAAGCGTTGATATAACTTTAAAATTATTCTCGGATGCATACCTTATCCAGATAAAATCGTAAACACTTGTTAAACAAAAAGCCAGTGCTCTATCTCCGCGATCGCGTTGCATAATTCGCAAATTAAAATCCCGACTCTCAATTAAATTCACAAGAACACTTACACAGCTGTTCAGAAACTACCCGCCGACAACTATCGCAAAAACCTCTCCACCTCGACAAAACCGCTGACAAAAGCAAAACGTTGCGAAAAAAAGCAAAATTCCAACGCTATCGTCCTGAAAATCACCGATCGATCAATCGGCCGCAACAAAAAGAACCCCCCCCCCCTTCTTCATCCCGGAAAATTCTCGCGTCGAGGCTTTAACAAGGGCTCGGCCCCTTATCTCGCGCGATTTACACGCGCG
Organism: Eupelmus azureus; assembly: GCA_030522685.1. Classification (NCBI taxonomy): domain Eukaryota; kingdom Metazoa; phylum Arthropoda; class Insecta; order Hymenoptera; family Eupelmidae; genus Eupelmus; species Eupelmus azureus. The sequence continues at coordinate 6,975 of JAPYZA010001414.1, read as the reverse complement.
CAGCCGGAAGCGCCGCGCGCGAGCGCAGCATTGACCTCTCCGCGCGCTCTGCTGTCCGGCCGTATTTGGCGAGCGAGCGTTTTATATAGATATATAGACGGGTAGATGAGAGAGAGAGAGCGAGCGGTCTGAACCGGTCAATTAAAAGGCGCGCGCCTTTCGCACTGTGGGTGAGAGAGAAAGAGAGAGAGAGAGAGAGAAAGGCGCGAGCGGAATGTTTGCGGCGCTGTACGTGCGAGTGTGTGTATGTTTGTGTATCGTGTTGTTAGTATGATATTGTTGTTGGGTTCTTTATTCTTAAGGGGTGCGGTTTCTTGTCGCGATGGAGATGTGTAGATCGTTTGTTTGCGAGGGAGTAGAGTTTAAAGTGATGATTAAATTTAATTTCTGTATGAAATTTTCACGTAGTAGGACGTCAGCCACTGCTGAAAGCTTTTAGCAGTTATTATTTCTGTATTTAGCAGTCATTATTACTTCTGCAAAGTCGCACACGTACGAAAATGAATGACGTTGTCAAAAATTTAATTCCTTGAAAAATGCAAGGATATCAATTTTATTATCGAAGTGTAAGCGAACTTCTTTTTAAAAATTACAAACATTATATTTGCTTAAACAATAATCGCAAAAGGTATTATACTATTTTGACGTTTAATGTGTATGTACTGAAAGCAAAATTTTCGAGTTAACTGATGCAAATTGTATTAAATATAATACAAAATTACTAATACAATTGTGCATTAATATACCTTTTTAAAATAAATATCGAAAACTTTGCTTCCAACACATTTCTAACGTCATTAAATTTAATGAGCAATTCAACAGAGCATAACTACAAAAAAACGAATGCCTTTTCCAAAGCCTCCTCAATATCAACCATAAAAACACCAACACATAAACAACCTAGACCCAACATCTAATAAATAACCCAGCAGCACGAAACCAACTCTCTCTCCACTAACAGACGATGAACTCGTCTATCGCGTCCCCAACGAGTTCTGCACGCGCTCGGCTCGCTCGAAAAGCGCACGGAATAAGAGAGTCGCACGATGTCAGGCTCGACTGTTATGCGCCTGGGGAGAGCTCGCGCTCAGGAACGCGAGGAGCTCGTCAAGCTCATTGAATTTTCTATCAGGCCTCCTTAAGGCGACACTCTCGCCGTATACATGCATCGGCGATACCGTCCCACACTATGCTCGCTCTTTTTCCTGATAAATCGAATGGTTATACCTGTACGGAGTTGTGGAGATAGGTTAGATTTTACGTGCTAAGTGTGTTTAAGAGGCGAGATGTTGATGTCTCATTTCGAACAGCTCCATATATACTAGATTTTCGCGCAGCTCAACTCAATCTATCTCGTTAAGTTCCTAAACCTCTCACCCACACTTTATAAATTTTAATTACCCCTCACGGAAAAACGAGCAGCATAACATCTCTCTCCTCCAGCCACCTATATCAGCCACCACCATCGACATGAAAATATCGAGCGCGCACCTGAAAAATCCTCAGCTCACGCCGGAGATCCCGAGTCCCCGATAAAAGCCAACCGATCGCTGCTGCAGCTGCGCGCTTCTATTATTCCGCTCTCCGCATATATGCGGGCGGCTCGCTAATAGGCAGCTATCTCGCGCGCGCGGCGCTTGTCACACACGAGTGCTGGCCGGATGCGCGCCGTGGCTCGCTAATGTCATTATGTATACGCGCAAAGAGGGAAGAGAAAAGCGGGAATTTCGACGCGGAAACGCGTGTCGAAGTGTTGACAGAGCGATGGCTATGGGAGAGTTTGCGCTTTGAGGTTAGTTAAAGGATGGGGGAGGATGGGAGGTTTTGTGTTGTGGGGGTGGGGATAGGAATTGATGGAGGGTTTTTTTGATTTGGTAGGATGGTTGTGGAAAAAAGCTTTTCAGTTGGTTGCGTTTTGTTTGAATGGTTGAGTGACAGGTGATTGTGACGCTTTTATGTGCGAGGTGTTGATCGTTACGTAAATAATGGTATTTACTTGAATTTAACGTTTTTACGAGATATCAATGCCTTAGCGTAATTTCGTTTTGACAGCGGCGGCTCGTACCGTAATCGTCGCGACGTGTCATATTGTATACAAAATTACACGTTTACGTGACGCTGTTTGAGAATTCAACACGTCCAGTGTGCAGTAACGGCGATTAATAATACACGTCATTATATTTTCAATAACTTTCAATTGAAACGTTGCCAGAGTAGTGTAAATAATGGCCGTGAATCTTAAGTATTCAATTTACTTATACGCAGAAATATTTTGCGTAAATTAACGAATAATTGCTTCAATATTTATTCTTATAGTTGCTTATATGAACACAATGGATCTGATTAAATTACCTTACTATTAACACAATCGAAGCATTTACTGACGCTAAAGTTAAATTTAGCTAAGTAAGGTCATAATCAAATTTCAATGATTGGACCTAACTATTTAAATACCTGCTTAGCTTAACGTAAATAACCATCTTCAATTTAAACTAACAAATTGCCCTTTAAATAACCACCTTGAAAAACAAACGACACTTAGATTACGTAAACCCTACACATTCACTAATGAAAAAACCAGCGTCAGTCCCATTCAACCCACCGTTACAAAACCGCAACTCCACTCCATTCACGCGCAACAACGAAAATTTCGTCACTCCATTCCCGCTTCCAATCCCACAAAAAGCCCTTTACCAGCTTACAGAGCTCACCTCGAAAAAACGCACTCATTCACGACTCAATTTAACGCCGTTAAAAGCCAAAAGACAGTACAGTATACTACACATACACCTACACGAGATTGAAAACATTCATACAATACCTATTTTTTCTTCCGCAACGCTGGGCCCCGCGAGGGCCCGATAATTCAATTACAGCGCCGCGAGGGAGTACAGCTGCGCGCCTGATTTACAGCGAAATTCAAAGCGCACACACAATCACAGCCAAACAGTAAATTACGCGTCGCGTAAATCAATTCGCGGCCTCACCGAGATGGGGACAGGTATATATGTATAAGGGCGCAGGCTTTCATCAATCTCCGCGGCCGGTTTTGCAAGAGGTTCAGCTCAGGGCTATATGGGTTATTGCGATATGACGTCTCTTGCGGGAGTGATGTGGGAAAAATCGTGCGCACTGGGAGAATGTCATTGTTCGATTTGGAAGTATATCGTTTAGACAGGAAAATCGCCTTTTGGTTGCAGCTATCGGAGTTATCGGGATTTCGTTGTTTAGAAACGCGAGCCGGGGGCTCGTAAAAAAGCTGCAATGGCAGGACGCAATCAACTTCCGATGCATAAAAATTTTCCAGGAAGGCCATTCGGATTCCGCACGGTGTGGCACGTTTCCCACAAAACCAATTAAATTTTATTTCGCTTTATGAGAGCGGCGTACATGAAGCACTGCGATAAGCAAGCGTAGTGCTCTGACGTATGGATTGCAAATAATGACGAGTTTTTTGCTCCTTCTTTCTGGGCTTGAAGCGAGATGTGTAATATGTGAGAGGAAATGGTATTAAAATAGGGTAATTGTGTTTTTCTTTAGGTTTTTGTAGGAAAATTTATGTGCTGAGAAGCCGTTATGTGTTGGAAATTCATTGTGATTGTTTTTTTTTAATTAAGGTAATTGAGCGGAATAGAGAGAGAATAACGTTGAAGTAATGACTTGATTCAATTTTGAAAACGCAATTGTTAACAACAAAAATGAAACTTATATCATTTGACCTAGATTCTCAGAGATTAACGAACGTTTTCATTTATTGAATTGCTCAATTTTATTTTGAAACGCAAAAAACCTTATTTGCTATTAAACTTTAGTATTTCGTTCTCGCAAGTGTGTTAAATCATAGTTGCCTTCACACTTTCAAATCTTGATTTCACCTTCCTTCATATTTATATCAATAAAAAAAAAGAAAAGAAAATTATCAAGAAAACCAATCGAACAATCGAAAATCAGTTTTAAAAATAATCACCACCCACAATGACGTAACCAATAAAACCCAAGTACTTAGCATACCAATCCAGAATCACAAAATCTCGAGGGCCACCATCGACGTGTGCAATTACAATTCGAGAGGCGCACTCGGCCCTCCGACCGAATGATTTTCCCGTGGGCCGGCTCATCGCTTGGCACATTGCACAAGCGGAAGCGCGCGTTCGAATTTATATACGTGCACAGCCAAGATTTACGGGCGCGAGATATTTCGTGTGGGGCGTTCACATGCACTGCAGTGGAAGATGGGGAATAGAGATTAGAGGATTGAGATTTATCGATGTGGCGCATAAACTTTGGGAAGCGGATTCCCGAACGCTGGACTATTTTGGATGTTGTTAAGGGAAGAACGGTTTGTAATGATTGGTTTGTTCGTTAATTTATTGTGGTCGTTGGGAATTGGGTTGAGCAGGAACGAGTTTTGATTTGGCTTTTGTATGGATCTGATGAGACCTGGTACTTGACTTTTTTTTGTCCTTTGATTTTAGCATAGTTTTCTATTAACCAATAATTTTACTATTATTTTATTTA
>JAPYZA010001413.1:0-21154 GCA_030522685.1 Eupelmus azureus | reverse complement strand
CCATATTCCCCATATTCCCCATATTCCCCATAACCATATTCCCCATCAATCGCTGATCGAGGAACGAACGAAGTATATCATCAATGCCAAACAAAGACCTCGTAGAAAAAGGTACAGTGCGTGCAAGCGTCTCAAAGCAACTAGAAAGTCTCTTTATCCGGGATCATTTGGTCATGGGATACGATGGGCAGGTATATACACATGTGCGCGCAACTGTAAAAGAATGTGGAATTAAAGCGAAAGAGTCGAGAGAATAAAAGATCTAGCATATGAGAGAAGTATAGAGCGGAGAGAGCAGAGCCATAGGCATCATCAGTACACTGCGCGTTCGGTTGGAGGGGAAACAGAGGAGGTTGGTTCGTCACTGCGGCGGCGGCGGCGACAGTTGCCCCAAGCCGAGTGCGAGAGAGCGAGAGCTGGCAAGCCGAGCAGGCAAGCGGCTATACTGCTACAGCACAGAGCGGACGCGCTCTGCCAGACATGTGCAGGAAGGCCGCGTCCCTGCGCGCGGCTGGCGGCAGCAGTCTCTCGTCGGAGCTCCTATAGTTTGCCGCGCGCGCGCGCTCGAAAATGTCTCTTCTCGCGCGCTGCTGCTAACCTGCCCGGCGTCTCTCAACTCCGCGTCGGCTTCTATATATCTGTGTATATAGGTACATATTTGAGTAAACGTGCAGCGGTGTTTGTAGGTGCGTGCGCAGGAGTGCAAGTGATATTATGGGCTCGACGATGATGGAAGAGGAGCAGCAGCCGCAGCCGCTGGTGGAGCAGCAGCCAGCCGGTGGCGGAGATCTGCAACTGGCAATAGCTACGACCTTCTCTGTGGCGCAGGCTGCCGATGTCGCCGAGCTGTTTATAAAGCAAGAGCCGCAGGAGCCAGTGCCGGAGATTGTGGAGGAGCCGCCTGTCAACGAGGAGCTGTTCGGCGACGAGGCCGACTTGGACGAGGAAATGGACGGGCAGGTTTACGAGGAGGTCAGCCCCGTCGTGCTGCAGCGGGCTGTCTCGCCGCCTTGCTACGTTGTGAGTGGTTATTTGCTTTTTTGTTTTGAGCTTGATTGTAAACAGAACTTTTATGTTCTATTTTTAAAATATACCGACGACAACAGTTTCTTGATTAAAGTATTTTCAATTTGTTATGGCGGGAAAACACTTTTTTTTTAAGTCAAATATTTTCAAATAATTTATTTTTAGTGCTGATGATAAATTTTTTAAGTTGTCAATAAAAAATGTTTATATATGTGTACTATATGAATTGTGAATTTTTAGGATCCTGATGAAGAGAGAATTCAAGAACTAGCCTTGTTTTATAAGAAAGAATACCAGTTGAAGGATGTAACAGTCGAATTAGAAAGCTGTGACAAAATATGGGAAACTCTAAAGTTAATAAAAGACATTCAAGGCAGCCCTTGTGAATACACTTCACCAAAGAATTTGTCTGAAGACAAACCAAAGTTACCAGGTCCATTACCATACCAGCCAATTCTAGGAAATAATAATAAAGCTCTTCCTGATTTTAGATTTTCAGTAAAAAGTAAAAAGAAATTATATCATTGTATAACATGTGGAAAAGAATTTATTGACAGTCAGCATTTACGTCATCATGCAATCGAGGAACATGGTATATATGTACATCCAAAACGGGTTTATAAAGCTAGAACTGATGCTGTTCTAAACGCTGGACCAGTGACACCTGATACCAGTATTGATGAACCAGTGGAACCAATGGAAGTTGAATACGAAGAACCAGTAGCACCAGTAATATTGAAACCAGTAGAATCAGTCAAACCTTTACTGCCATCCGAAACTATAATTGAAGATAATCCTGTAAACAGTGAGTTAAAAGCAGAAGAATCTCAAACAAAAGTAACTAATAGTAAAGACAAAGTAAAAATTCGTTGTGTGCTTTGCAAACGAATTTGTACAGATATTATCTACCATATGAGAGGTTATCATAAAGTTGGTTGTGTAAGTTCAATAATTGATCAATGTGAAACGATTACAGAAAGCACTGATGAAAGCACTGGAAGTGTAACAAATTCAGAAAAAAAGAAAGAAGTTATGTCTGAACCTATGCAAATAGATTTGAATGAATCATTAGCAGTAGCAGTGAAAAAAAGGAAACGAAATGCACCTCGTTGGACTTTACAGAAAAGAAAATACAGAACAAATAAAATAATTGCCCAACCTATACAAAGCTCATCTATTATAAGACCTGTTAATAAAGGACCTTTCAAATGTAATGTATGTTTAGGTTTGTATAAGTCTGTAAAAAGTTTTGCTTATCATAGAAGAGTACACAGAATAAGAGGAGAAACACCAGAAAATTTTGATCCATCAAAGTGTCGATTTTTAAATTCACCTCTTCGACCAATAAAATCAGCACAAAATAATTGTACATATGTACCAAAAAATACAACAAAATCTCAAACAGCAATAACAGATTATATTTCTATACAAAAAGAAAGTAAAACACCTGAAAATGGAGAATTAGAATTTCAAAATACAAATATGGAAGAAATTAATGGAACTGAACCAGAACAGACAACCTGTCACTGTGGTAGATCTTTTAGGAACTACCATACAATGTATTTACACAAAGTTAAATGTAAAGAAACTGGTAGAAGTAATGATTCAGATTCTGGCATTGGAATAAGTATAAAGATAAAAAAGAACAAAAATGATTCATACGAAGTTGTGCCCAGAAATACACCTATTGAAGAAAGTTACAAGGAATCTAGAAGTTCTAAGGATAGTGATGCTTCTTCTAATGATTCTGGCATGGTTTCTGTTGATTATAATAATCAAAAGGTAGATAACTCTGAATTATCAAAGTACACTAAAGGTCATAGTATTTTAAAGATTCAAGTAGCAGAAGATGATGAAGAAGTAGATATTGAAGATGATGATTCAAATCACAGCAATTTTAATGAAAATAAAGATTCTACTCATATTAATGATATACATAATAAATCAGAGACTACAACTTTGGATTCAAAAGAAAATGCAATACAAAATATGAACCATAGTTCAAGATATGTAGCAAAAAAGAATAATGGTGTTATACCATCATTAACCAACCTTTGCAAGTACTGTATACTTTTTATTACTAATTTAAACATTTATTATTAGATAAACTAAATAATTTAAAAACTTTTTTTCAGGCAAGCATTATCACAATCAAAACAACAGGATCAAGAAACATCAACCTATCGATGTCAAACATGCTCAATGCATTTTAAGAATAAAACAGAACTAATGAAACATGCTGCAAATACAAAACATAGTGTAAAAAATCATTGTCCATGTGGTAAAAAATTTAAAAATTTAAAAGTCTTTAACATTCATGTAAGAAGGTTTCATCCAATCTTACTTAAATGCAGCTATTGTATGACTAACTTTGATAGAATTGAAAAATACTCGGAACATAAATGTGAAGTAACTGAAGGGAAATTATTTATTGAACCGATTCTTCAGACACAATGTTCAAATTGTAAAGAGCTAGTGGATATTGGAGAACCTTTTGACAAACATATGAAGACTCATAATAATGATACAGTAAATCCTTATCAATGCTTTAAATGCGAACTAAGATTTAATAATTTTGATCACCGAAGACTACATTTTAGTAAAGAACATGGATTAGCTGTATGCCGAACTTGTGGTAAAGCTGTGCATATGGATTATATATCAAAACATGAAGCTTATCATGAGGGATTAGGACACCCTTGTCATCCATGTAAAAAAGCATTTACTCAAAAAGCGCTGCTAAAAAAACACATTCAACATACACATGATGCTCTTGTAAATGAAATCATAAAATGTATTGTTTGCGCAAAAACTATGAAGTTAAAATATCTTAAGAAACATATGAGTCTTCATTTGCACACAGAAATTTGTAAAAAATGCAACAAGTGTTATCAAAGTAATGAAGAGAAAATATTTCAAGATCATATAGCTGCAAATCATCCTGATGATTATCCTACCTTAAAATGTGATACTTGTAATACATCTTTTTTTTCTGATAAAAAGCATGAAGAACATGTTCAAGAAGGAAATTGTAAATCTGTAAATGATGCTTAAACAAAATGCAGTTGTTAGTTTTTAAATCATTTAAGATGACGTGAAATCTTCCTTGTTATCGAGAATATAAGAACGCATTCTTTCACATTTGATTTTGAATTTTCGGAAAATTTTTCGACGTCAATTTGTTGTTTTAGTAAAGATTTATAAGGTCGTCGCTATTTTTTTTTAAACTGGAAATTAAATGTTCAAAAATGGGTTTTCGCGTTCTGTGTAACAAGAAGGTTTCACGCTGCCTTAAAAGAATGTTACTTTTTACTTCTATAGAATAGAACATTATCTAAATTGCGCTTGTAGAGTATTTTTAAGTATTAATAATTTTGGTATACATGGGTGATGAGTTATAAATTTTCTGATATTTTTACATTTCTAATAACACATTCATAAAATTCATTTTGCATAAAAATTAAAATGTCTATTTACTGCGATAATTACTTTATTTTATTAAAAATTATGAAAGTATCAGAAAAAATTACACAAATTGATATGTATTTGTGATACGTATTTCACTAATGTGTAAACTGCTTTAATTTAGTTTTTAATTTTTTATATGAATATTATTGACAAATGTTAACTGCATGAATTCAATGTTTAAAAATGTAAAAAGAAGTAGGTTGATCATGATTATGTACTCTGACGTTTTTTCATAAGAATTTTCTCGATTGCCATTCTTACGTTTATTAATTGTTAACGTTTGTAAGAATTGTCTGTTGCAATGCGGTGACTCGAATAAGAATCTATGTAATAAAATGTATTTTCACTACTGTAAGATCTGGAACCTGTCATTGGTACAGCATCTTGCTTTGTAAATAATTTATATTTTTAATAAGCAAAACTCATTAAGAACGTAGAATTTAAGTCATGCGTATTTCTAAATATAAATTAATAGTTATTATAAGGATTCTTTAATTTATAATTTGATCTAAATTCGAGCAGCTTTAGTCTCATTGAAATTGAAAAAATATTATTTATCCAATTATCTAAGAATTTTTAAGAATTTAGGTGAGCGAGTAAAGTCAATGTCAACCTAAAAAGTGCGTAATTGTGACATAAAAAAAACGTAGGGCATAGTAAAATAAATTATAATCAAAACGAAATGTGAATTCGCAAAAAATGTATGTTGTATGAAGTCATTGTTGATTTATACATACAATATATTTTGAAAATGTTTGTATATTTGGCATTAACGAATTTATTTTTTTAATTTTTTAAAAGTAATAGTTATAGATATTACTTGTTTAGTTATAAATTATAAATTTACGTTGTCTAAAAAAGGATTAAAACGATGAAAATGTAAACTGTATATATAATTGGATATTTTACTTTTTAATAAAATACTTAAAAACTCAAAAAATCTTTATTTACTTTATCTAAAATGTGTAAAATTACTGCGTACGTAATTTATTGTACTATTAAAGTTTATGGAGTTTCAAATTTGAAACGGGTTCATAAAAACGGTGTATTCGATTTCCGTAAATTTAAGATACCTTTTGCATAAGCTAATTAATTGATAAAAGAAAGCGTTTTAATGAAGTACTATAAATATCTTGAACAAGTTTAATACCATTTTTAATACCATTTTTTTTTGTAATATGGAAAAATAATTAGCTATATCATACATAGGGTAGTATATCTATCTGCTATCGCACTGTTAGAAAAAAATCTTATTAAATAAATTCCATGAAGTACATTTTAAAAAGGTATACAAGAAGTAATGAAAATATTTAAAACTGATTGAATTCATTAAAGTAATAAAATTTTATAATTTTTACTACTTATATTAAAAAAATGTTATTTTTTAATAGTTACGTTTTTTTAAGTCATGTAGAAATTTCTCATGATTCATTAATATAAAGTTTCAATTTCTTCTTAAACTAAAGAATTTATTTTATTATATTACATTAGTATTTATTTGTTATTTTAATTAAGGAAATATGAAGTCTTCCTTATGTTCAAGAATATCTCAAATTCTCAACATCAATTTGTCGTTTTAATTATGAACAATTTGATGATAAAAATATTTCGAAAAATTACAAATAATTTGAAATAATCGATTCCCATTTTCTTAATTACAAAGCGGATGTTCCATCATTTTAAAATTAACATTTAGTGCGTAAATAATTAATTTTTATTTTTTGGTACAACATGAGGATTTTAAAATTTTGAAAATGGCAAATTTCACATATTCGGTGACTAGTTGACCATAAAAGAGGTAATTATACAGAATGTTTATAATTCTTTATTTTAGGCGCAATATGGTTTTGGATTATTGACGGTTTATTTACGGAAGCGTGAACAATATATCTAGAAAGTTGAATAATTAATTTTAATTTGCCCAAACTTTAAATAAACTTTCTGTTTTATAGGTAAGAACAATAAAAGAATATTTTTTATAAAAATCCTATTACAATCTCCACTTGACAAGTTGATGCGTCAAAAAAATGATAATATTTAAATGTAACAAAACGTTTTCTTTATTAATTTTGATTTTAGTTTGTCATATTGTGAAAAAATTTACAATTTTTCCAAGTATTCCATAGTATGTGTTAAATTATACCTACATCGGGATTGATTTACACAAAAAATGTTCTATATTATTTTTTTCTTTAAACTATATAAAATTATAAAAGTGCACTGGCCCCGCTGCCCCTACTATTAAAGTAAGCGGTAATCTTTCTTAAACGCGCACAAAAATCGCTCCTTAATAACAGTAAAAGCCAGATAAAAATCTCAAAACCAAAGAAAAAAACCTTTCCAAAAATGCAAAACGACAAAAAAAAGTAACCGCAACAGCCGAAAAGCAGCATCAGGAGTAAAAGAGATAAAGCCCGTGTCGAAGATAAATAAAAAGCGCAGGCATCCTGCGGAGGATCCACGCGCAACCGTAAAACGGTTCTTGACCCCCCCGAAAAAACAAGCAAAAGAAAAAGTAAAAAACAGGAGCGAAGAAATAAGAGTGAGAAAGTCCCGGAGAAGCGCATCAGGCACAGGCAGCGTCGAAAAAAGCGAGCGGCCTATCCAGCGAACCATCGGCGCGGAGTTTCATCATCCTGGCGCCAGATGGCGCTGAGCTCGAGCGCCAGCCCTGCAGCTCGAACGTCCCGCGAGCCGCGAGTCGTCCGAGAGGGCGGACGCGTTTCGGTCGCGAGCTGTGCCTGCAGAGAGCGAGCAACTATCTCTCTCTGTCCCGCAGAAGTGTGTAGTCGGCTCGCGCGCTATATATAGGTATAGAGACCGGGTAGTCACACGGGAGCGAGTGCCGAGTAGTGGGGAAAAATGTATACGACGAGGGGGAGCCCTAGGAGAAAGAGCGAGAGAGACGAGGAGAGTCGGAGAGTCGCCGAGCAGTGATCGAGCGAGAGCGTAGTCAGTTTGGCCGCGGCCGGTCCCCGAGTTCTCTCCTCGGCGCTCTCCTCTACGTGGATATATACATACGCTCGCGGCGAGTTCAGTGCCTGCGCGGCCGCTGCTGCTGATTTTTTTAAAAACGGGGCAGCTCGGCCGGATTTTCGGGAGCGAGGTACACGCGCGTAACCAGTGAGTTTTTGTGAGAAACCGGAGCAGTGTGCTTATATCGACGGGGGGCGGGAGAAGCGCTTGCGTATATATATATATAACTATATACATACACACTCGCGGAGGAAACGACCCCCCGGTTCTCTCTCTCTCTTTCTCTCGCCCAGCGCGTACGCATATATATATATATATATTTATCCATCGCGATACCCGCGAGTTCGCTTACATACACACATACATATCCCATCCGTGCGTATGTATTTGCGTTGATATATATATATATATATATATATAGGTACGCGGTGGAGGCGGCGGTGGTGGCGTTCGATAAATTGGGCGTCCGGCGATTTTGCGCTCCGCGGCGCCTCGACAATGCACAGTAGTAGTCGCGGTTTCGCGCCCCCGCCCCCGCCGGCTTTCTCTCTCTCGATCGCTGACTCTCTCTGCCGTCTCCATTTTCCGGCCCGCCTTTTGGAGCGCGACCTCGACACAGAATCGCGACGGCTCGAGTCGATTTAAAGAGCCGCGCTCCGAATATCGCCGAGCTATACCCGCCACTCGGCTCTTATCAGGGAGGAGCAGTGATAATAGCTATATATAGCTACCTGCGCTCTTGGCCGCTCTCGCGCGCGCGCGCGCGCAAGGGAAGGGCCGGGCAAAAAAGTGTGTTAAGGTGTGCGCGCCGAATCTAGCTGTATATACGTACACACGTACCTACGTATCTGCCTATCGAAATTGATCGACGTAGAGAGAGAGAGAGAGAGTAGAGCTGGAGAGTCAGGGCGGAAAAAGCAATAAAAGCAAAGCGTGACACACATATATATATAAGCATAGGTAAAAAAAGAGGAAGAGAGGATTGAGGGTGGGCGAGGAGGAGGCGGAGGAGGAGGAGGGAGGCGCAGGACGAAGAAGCTGGAGTCGCGATGACGGGCGAGGAGAGAAAGGGCGGAGGCGCCGGAGGAGGGAAGACGGCCAACGCCAACCAGGAGCTAACCTCCGCCGATAACGCCAACAACCTCAACAACGTCGGCCAGACTGGCAACATCCTGGACGGGCAGCCACAGCCGCCGCCGGCGACTACGACGCTGCAGCTGCAGCAGAACGGGGGCCCGGAAAAGGCGCCGGTCGTCGCTGGGACCAACGTCGAGACGCTTCCGCGAACCGGAAAACAGGCAAGTCAACTCGCTGGACGAGTCCTCTTTGCTTTATTCCTTTTCTTCTCCGTTCTCTTCTCTTTTCTTTTCTTTACTCTTGTTGGCCTTTTTTTGATGCTTTATTATTGCGCATTCCGTGGAGTGCGTTATTCTAAGGCCATATTTCAGACGTGTAATCCCTTTTAGTGGTCCGGCCGAGAGAGATTCGAATTTTCGGCTGGATTCGATCGATTTTATGAGGTGCTGTAGACTAAACAAGTTTTTTATTGTTTTCGATACGACGAATTTTCATTCATTATTTCTTTCTCAATTGCTTTTGAGAGTATTCGCTGTTACACAGTTTCTGGGCGCGCATGCGATCAATACCCTGCGATCCGTTCTTACAAAAATAATGAATTTGTTTTGATTATCGCCTGTTCCCTTTGTAAATACGTTTCTTTTTTTAATGTTTTATAAATAGCTTTGAGTTAAAAAGAAAGGACTACTTTTAAAACTAATGTGAGCGGAATCATTTGTCCATTAGTTTTTCGTCATGTTATTATTGAACGTTATATTTTATGTGTTAGAATTTACAATTAATTTTATACGACTGCTAACTTTATTGAGTTTTAATCTACACGCGTGATTACAGTCGCTGCAGTAACAACCTAAATTTTATTAAATAATCCAGAAACCTATATAATAATATTCATATTCGCAATTCAGTATTCTTCATTAATCGATAAAAGTCATTCCGGCGTCTTTACACAAGACTTACAGCGCCCGTACGAAATGCCGTTACGAAAGCGGAAGAAGAACAGATAAAACTCGTTACAAGAGCGCTCCGTAATTCACGTAACTCGCCGCATTCTTTCGATTCCAAATAAATTTCCCACATTCTTCAAAACTCTACAATTTCCATCCTACATCCAATACCTCCGCGCCAAGCAAGGAAAAACCCTACGCCCTCGATTTTCGTATTGCAAAACTTCGACTCAAAGTTCAAGGCCAGCTCCTTGTAGGTACTCACGCACACACACACGATTCGTTGCCAAGGCTGCCTTCGTGGCCGCGCTCGGGCGGGTATATTTTTACACGATCTCACGGATAATTCATCGGGACTCGACTTCCGAATATAGCCAGGCCAGCCGACTTACCGGTATTTTTAAAACACACATGCATCTGCCTTTTGTGCGCGCGGTGCGCCCTGCGTATACAGAACAAGCCAAGAACCTTTCGAAAATGCTAATCGCGTACGGGGCCCGAAGATAGTGCTACCGTTCGCGCGCGATTTGAGGAGTAGCATCGCATTATCTCGTTGCTCTACTTTCGTAACTGTACGTGACGCGGCTAGATGAAAGAAAAAAGCAGGAGTAGTGAAGAAAATGCCCCGCGAGTGTGTGTATACGCTAGTTATTACGTAGCGGCACGCGGTTATTAGCGGACGAGTATCACTTGTGCTTTCGGCATCAGCCGCGCGTGCAGACACGCCATCAATCAGCCTGAATGAGAGTAATTTTCAGGAAAACAATTTTCGTTATCGTGAGATAATGCGCGCGCGTTCCTTTCGAATCGAATTTTTTTTTATCAAATCAGAAAAGGATTCGATTAGATAGAGGCTTATCTGATTTCGGTTTTTGCCGTCCTGCACTTGACTGCTGCATTTTGACGTTTCGTCGTTCTTATACGTATCCTTCCATGATGAATTTAACGAAACGCGCTCCAGATTTAAGAGCCTCGGCAAATCCCCGGCTCAAACTTCCTATTACAAAGAAAACATACGGTTTGTTTTGCGCACACGTCGCCTGCAGCCAACAGTCGGCAGCATCACTTCACCCCGACTCTCGCTCTTTCTCTCCTCCCGTTCGATAGCCCCCGGGCATTATACTCTCGCCATTCTGGCCTCAGATCGGGAAACGCGCTGAAATACGCTTTAATAGAGCATTACCTATACCGGCTAACCCTGCACCGCTACCTAGACGCATGCTGAGTTTTAACGACACGTACAGGGGGGGAGATGTAAGTGCGAAGCAGCTGTCACGCTCGTGTGCCTATTTTCAGTGCAGCTGTTCTTTCGACTTTTTGGGTTACGCGCGCGTGTGTACACGCCGTTACGACGACGCGTTAGTTAGAGAGCTGGGAGAACAATTGAGTCAATCCGCAGCGAGCGCGCGATGTTTTGGAAAATTACTGCGATATTGTTCTCAATTGGAAGAGCGCGCGCGCTCGCGGCCCGGAAAAACGCTGCGAGAATCCTGCGGCTATTGTACACAGGGGGTCGGTCTATTGTGTAAGAGAAAATTTGCCACATGTTCAATATTAAGAGGATTCATTTATCATGAATTTCTTGGCGAATTTAGAGTGCGTTTCGATGCGGTTGAACATTAGCTTATTTCAAAAAGATTGCTGTAGCTGCATGAGAAGAATTTTCCTTGTTTTTTCCTTCTTTTCCGATTACGTAACCCAGCAGCCTCGAGTTACATCTGTTTACGTGCATCTCCGTACTCTCTTGCCAATATTTACGAACCATTCATGTACAGAGTAATCCATTTTATTACATGTATACGCGTATAACGCGAAGGATCTTTTATTTGTAAACAGAAACTGTGAACGCACGCGCCGGTATATACACCCACAGTCGTCCATGTATTTATGAGTAGGTGTATATACGCTCGACGTGTGACTCGAAAGGTAAAGGTGATTAAAAGGCAAAAGCGTCTTTGAAGATCTTTGATTAACGAAATTAACATAAGCACTCGCTTCTCGTGCTAAAAATACACGCACTTCGGACTGCGCCTCTGAATTATATTACGCAAATGACGCGGACCTATATTTGGATGAAAATAATGGAATTCCTACCACGGTGGAAATGTTTTGAACTCAATGGTTTACGAAAGGCATAATGCATTGATGCGTGCAAAAATTTAATGCTCTTAATGATTTCGAGAATTAAGTAGTTTTAGATTAAGGTGTATTACTATATGTTCAAATGTAGATACATGCAAACATCATTCTAATAAATTCTATATCAAATTATAAATTTATTCAATATTTACTTATAGCTTTGTAGTTTGTACAATATTTATAAACTTTTGTAAAGTATTATTGGATATTAAGTAGCTTGATATAAATAATACTACAATCTAATTTTACATTAAAACAAGATTAATAAATTTTACCTTCAAAATTTTGAGCATTTTTTAAAAATTCAATCACTACTAATACAATCCAGAAGACAAAACTACACACACACAATCACCTACAAAACAAATGAAATCTCCATTTTCCCTGCCTCGCCGCTGATTGAGCGGTAAGAAATCGAATCCTTAAATTCCTAATAGGTAGCCGGCTCGTTCAGGCGTGTTTACCGGCACCCTCGCATTACCTTGACATTAGAATGCGCGTGGCGTGTCCCTCGCGCAGCGCTTTATCAGGTAGTAGTTCTTCGCGCGCAGTAGGCTTCCCGCGAAACCCATTTGGAGCCCTGCCAGCATACACCCCAGAGCACGAAATTTGATTGAACGCACTGCCCTGCTGCGGACACGTCTGCGCGCAGTTCTGTCTGTGTGCATATAGTCGAAGGGCTATGAACTTTTGGCCGATCGGCGGTTAGAGAGTTTGCATGTTGGTGGGGGGTTATGTGAGAAGGTGCTGTGTTGCTGGATTTTCAATGGTAATTGGTATATTGATTTGGAACAGTCATTTGGATTCATTTATGCTAAACAATGCGGGCTTGATGGCGTTAGGAGCTTTGGGCTTGTGTAAGAGGCAGGTGTAGATGAGGAATCAAGGACCTGAATGTGACCTTTGATAATTAGGTTTTATAAATTTGTTTTCTTCTTTCATGTGGACAACCAAATAGCTCATTAATTTTGGCATACAATAGAATTGGCGTTTCAATTACTATTAGTTTTAATTTCTATAAGTCACTAACAGAAATTCTAATTTTCAACTAATTAACCAAATTATCCGCCTACTTTCCTCTACATCAAACCCCTAATATCTTAACTGCCAATCGTAAACGTGAAATCAATCTCCTTCTTCAAAAGCCCATATAACAAACCTATAAGATATAACGAAGCCCCGCGTCTCGAATACCAGCCTCACAACCTCGGCCAGTACTCTAACAGACTCCATAACGAGAGCTGCACATACACAAACTCACAGAGCCAGCGCGTATCAGCTTGTCACTGCCTTATTGGACAGACGGCACGACGTCGAGCTTCTTTATGTTACACGCACATATCGAACCTCTCGACTCTCTCTCTCTTGCCTGTAACCGCGCGTATATTTATACGCACGAACACTTTGGAATGGATCACATACTTTGCCCGATTTAGATGCTTCCTCTGGCTCTTTCGCCGACTCTCGACTTGTGCGGATGATTCAAGGTTTCGCCCGATTGATGTCCAAGCCGGCCGAGTTTACACGCACTCTCTTTCTATTTCCCTCTCGGAGCGCAGGCGCGATTATTTTAAAACTTAAGTGGGATGCTCGATATTCCATGACACGGCCCCTTTTATCTTTCTGTTTAGCACTTTTCGGAAACAGCCGGAATGGACGTGCTTCGCGTTTTTGCGCGCTACGTTTCTCGTGGAAATATTGGTTAGTGCTTTTTGAGGGATAATAAACTCTTTTTTACTGGAATGTATATTATCCTTGGGAAATTATTGCATTGAGAACGATAAAGATTTCTTTATTACCAAGTAAGATTACTTTCGGAATTTTTCTCTGTATTACATTACTTTATAAGCATAATACCGAAACAAAAGAAAAAAATACACGCCAAACGAACAAAATTAAGATCATCACAGCTCGATTACTCCCCAAACAAATCGATTGTATCGTGTTACCCAAGAAAGCTACAGAAGCATTATAAATTAGTTCTTTTTCCACAAACCGCGTGGTTTCAGTCCAACCAGCTGGCGCAAATGAAACGTCAATCTGTTTATCCATCCGCGCGTGAAAAACCTCGATACCCAATCCGGCGTAATTCGAGTATACTACACGTCCTTTAATATCTCAACAAAAAACCTTTTTTTTCGGTACACGTATTTCCTCAAAATTCACTCAGTTCAATATCCCAATCACCTAAAAAATTCAATACTCACGATAAACCAGCGATCCAGGCAACCCTCCCAGCTCGCTCTCCAGGCTATTTTTAAATCAGCCAACGCGCGCGTTTTCCCCTACGGCAATCGCCAGGCATGCGACAGCTACAGAATAAGGGGAATCACGAAAAGTATCGGCGAAGGTTATCCTGTATAATCTACGGGGCGCAGAGCGTAACCGATCCCGAAAT
The DNA here is from genome assembly GCA_030522685.1 of Eupelmus azureus. Taxonomy (NCBI): domain Eukaryota; kingdom Metazoa; phylum Arthropoda; class Insecta; order Hymenoptera; family Eupelmidae; genus Eupelmus; species Eupelmus azureus. Next base: position 7,123 of record JAPYZA010001413.1, on the reverse strand, counting down.
CTAATAATTCGACCCTCGAGGTTTCCGTTTTCCGGTTTGTCAGTCCGGCTGCTGCTCCCTCAGCGAGCCCTTCTTGTTCGCGCGTGCGAGTTTCGATCGGCCGCAGTTCCCCCGCTGGGATGCGCGTGCTTATGTATATATATATGGATGGGTGGGGAGGGTTTGTGCCTGCGATATGGTAGCTGGGTGTGCCGGTGTACCAGTCGCCTAATTATTCGAGCCACGCTGGGGGGGTTGGATTTAAAGCGCGGCGAGGTGGCCAATTGGGATGTGTTATTAATCTTTTGATTATGGTTTTTTTGGGATGATTTAATAAAATTTGCATATTCATAAGTAAGAAGAGAGGGAAATGCTAGCACTTACTTTATTAGTTTAATCATATGATTCATGAAAAATTAATAGGAAAAAGAAATAAAGTTTTTGTTAAATAAATTTACTCAAAATTATAAAAGAAACTTCATAAAATTGTTTAAAAGCTTATTTAATGATATTAATCAGGGCCACTTTTACGGCTAGTCCTGGATCTATTAGTTGCATAAAGCGTAATTATTTTTTGTTAGCCAATAATTCCTGAATAATTCCGAATATGCGTGCAAAATAAATTTATTTATTTATTAATTTATACACATTCAGGCAATAATTTATAGAGTTAATGGACTGTTCAAAAAGCAGTAAACATAGTAAAGTTATGTTGTTTCAGCTAAAACTAATTAGAAACTATTCGAACTTTTCCGCTGCAAATCTAATACAATTAATATAATGAACGTGCTGCTTGCCGCAAGATATATAGAAATGTATAAAACAAGAGTAAGTTACTTCCGTATAGGTCAGGCCTAAATAATTGGTTTTCCTCAATTTCCTATTTCCCTTCCCCAATTCGAAAACTATATTCGAAGTGTTTACATTCTTTATATTTTATGAGACTAAAATCTTGCAAATAAACTCCAGCAAGTTCCGAACAGCTCACTATAACAAGGCAGTATTCGTTTATTTTTGCTTCCCTGCTGTAAGCTTCGACTAACCACACGCACTCGATCTCAAAGTTTTAAAGAAATTCTCCAGACTATATTACATAATTTCATATTGTATACATACAATTATATTAAATGTTAAATAATAATAGTGTGATACTACGTTTCTCGTATCATATACATATTTTTAAGCCAAGGTAGTTCATATGTGTGTTTTTTTTCGCAGAGCAAACCGCAATATTTTTAGCAACATAGCGAAAATCGAAACTAAAAGCAAAATGTTTTAATATATTCATATACAATACGATTCGAAGCTCGAAATCTCGAAATGCTGAGCAAACAGAGTTAAAGTACTTTCTCGAAAACATTCTCCCCGAAGTTCTTGGAACTAAAACCGGATCTCATGCGCTCTTCGCCAATTTCTCCGAGAAAATCTTTATTAATTTTTTTGTTTGTCTGATATCTAGCTTACAGTAAACAACGATTCTCTCGCGATAGCGTTAGACGAAAACGATATTTAAAAACTATAGGCTTTGTAATAAAAATATTATTTTTTTTACCACAAGTTCTGTTTGTGAACTGAAATGTTTCATTTTAGAAAGGATTAAAATTTTTGTATAGAAGAATAATTATAACATTTAGCAATTTACTTTATTTATAATTAACAAAATGTTTAAAAATATTGGATAGTTAAAAAAAAAACTTGATAAACTCATACATTTTTACGAGTGAAGTTATGATATGTAAAACAACTAATTACTTATTGTGAATGTTATTATGTCACGCTGTTCTATTGTGTTTGTGTAATATTTCAAAACACTATCCACATTTAAAGCTCTTAATAAAATAAAAATAAAAAAATAATTCTGGTAACACTTTATAATACTTTTTACACATTGAGCTATGTAGAGCTATCATTTAAAACTATTGATTAAAAAATTTTGTATTTATATAGAAAAAGTATTCAAGTTTTATTATTATAAATAATTTAACTACTTTGACGATAAAAACTGTTGCAAAAAATTTTTCAAAATGGTACTAAAAGATCTTAAATTTTATATTAAGAAACACTCAAAATAGACCTTCAACAAGTCAAATATACAAAATAAACTAAAATTAAACCACCGAGAATTTCAATAAAAAGAAAAAAACACAAAAATCCCACTCTATCTCGTTTAAAAACCCACCGTCCAAAAAGCCCACTCTCTCAAGAAACTAAATCCACCTTCGCCACCCCCATCTCCCTGCCCTCTCGCTTGAAAAATCCTCAAACCCGTCTCTCCCGAGCGTAGGGCAAAAGAAGAAGACAACTCGGCGCGCCGCTGGTGTAGCAGACGAGAAAATCGAGCGGGCGATCATCCGCGTCGGTGGACTCACCTCTCGCCGGTGTGAATAACCCGCGAGGATGCGCCTCTCAGCCGGTAGCCGTGGCCTCGCCGCGTGCCGGCGCAATATTACGCTAAATCGCTCGAGTTGCATAAGTAAGGCCGTCGCGGATGTATCATGGAAAAGCTTGGCGCCGACTATTTTCTGCCTCTCCGAGAGTTACTCTCTTACGCTGCTGCGTCTACGCGCGCCTCGGCTAAAAATATATGTCGAGTGTGAGAGTAGTGAGGAGAGTGGATGTACGCAGCTACGTTCACGCAGTCGCTTGGGCTTTAGTAGGGCTGAGATGACTTACTCAAAGGGATGTGCTCTTGTATAATGTAAGGTAGTTTGTGTAATTTATGTGCAGCCGGAGAACTGCTCGGCTCGTTGCGGGGATCGCGATTTCATTGGCTATTAGAATGCATTATCGTAGTTTGCAGTGTATTTGCATCGATGCGGTGTTATACAGTATTATTCATGAGGATCGAGCTTGGCTTGTAAAACTTGGACTGGATTTGTAAAATCGTTAAGTGCACCGGCAGTATGTGCATTATCGTTTCGATTAATTTCCTTGAAAATCGTTCATTACTCTAAGCTAAGGAGCTTGTAAATGTTTATTGAAATTCTGAGAAAATACAATCGAGCAATGCCATCTTGATTTAATAAAAAGCCCACCTGTTTGTTCGAAGATCGTCTTAATTGAAGCAATCAAGAAACACTGCGAATATGGGTCATCCAAGCCGCTTAGTTGAAAATGACATGCAAAAATTCCTTTATATAACCAAGCCGCTCGCGGTAATTAATTTCCTCTAATTAAAAGCGGCCAAACGGCTCACAAAAAGTTTCATCAACATTCTCTCAAGCTAGAAAATTGCAAATAAAATTTGCGGCAGCGTCGATCGATCATCGCGCGAAAAAAAAGCTCAAAAGCAAGCTCCGGAGCACGTAGAGTGAAAAGGAGCCAGCCACTCGCGCTCGAGAGTTCGAAAGAGCCGGTGTAAACTAGGCGCCAACCTAAATACCGCGCTGGATGATCGATATCAGCGTCTGCCCGGTGCTCTCATCCGGACGCCGGCTCGACGGGGCTCTCGTTCGCCGCTGACGCTGTCATTGAATCATATCGCGTCCGTCAAAAGCTACGTACACCCGAAATCATACAGCAGCTGGTTCGGATTACGTAGATGGCTGTGAGCGTTGTAGTAGGTGTGGAGAAAAGTGTGTAAGTCAGGCTGGGAATTTAATTAACCACTTTGTTGGTGATAATTGGCTGTAATTTCTGGAGGAATAGTAATAATTATACTGCGAATTAAGATAATCTTTTTTTCAGGTAATATTTCCGTGATTGTAATGTATAGGAAATATTAGTTACAGGCAGTAAAAGAAGCTAACTGTAACGATATTGCACTACAATCTCTATTAGTCTTTTAAATAGCTACCGACACCGTACACTTTTCCCAGTGCCACCATCACCTACTTGTTTATTACGCTCATTAGGTCGATCAACAATAGACGGTATAAAAAACGGAGAATCGCCTTCTTATTAACATCAGCAGCAAGCGAGGGAAAAAAACGTGTAGGTATATAACGCGGACGCGGAAATAACGGCGCGAGAGAGCGAGAGAAAACAAAGGATGGGTCGCTGGTTATATAGTTATCGTCGCGCTTTTCCCTCGATGCCTCGCTCGGCGCTCTTACAACATCCTTATCTTATTTTTCATTTGGCTTAATCCGTTATTAGAGAGGACTAGGTGACTGTATATAGCTGCCGAGTCGCACCTTTCAGCGCGCTCCGCAGGGGAGAACCACACCCTCGCTGGCTCGGCAAAAATAATCCTCTTCGTGTCGGAGCCAACCTGCTATACTTCATTTCCACGCAGGAATTAAAAGTTTAATTTTAGTTGGCTTTTTTGCTTGCGAGTTTTTGTGCCGAGCTGTTTGGCTGAGTGCGTTAAGAAAACAGTCTTTGTTTTTCGTGCGACGTGTTTTTCGCGTGAAAATTATATTTTGTTTACTGTGATGTAAGTGTTTGAATTTTCTTTGGTTATTATAAAAATGTTTAGTTTTAATTTGTGTGGAAATACTTTTTTGGAATTTTAAAATATATAGCTGGTACTTTAATAAATGTTAAGTTGAAAGTAGTTTGGTAAATGAGCCACTGGTTGTAACAGATATTGCTCTAATGAAATATAGTTACCTTAAATTAAATTCTCTCAAAGTTAGTAAATGCTTTACAAAATAATAAGATAATATATAAGTACAGAATAATTTAATTTATGAAAGATTCATTACATTAATTTAACAATGTAGTACACAGAAAATATAAAATTTTGACGCAAATTTCACTGATAAAATATGAAAAATAATTTAACAACTTATTTAAAAATGTGAATTACCCTAAAAATACAGTTAAACTCAACTTTAATACAAATAAAAACAGATAAATATCTGTTAGTTCTGCATAAATTACATAAGCGAATTAATTCGTATCCGCGTAATTAATGCAGTGCAACAGAGAAAGAGCGAAAGCAAGCTTAAATTCAAGCGTACTGCAGCGTTATATTTCCGCGCGCAGCCAGCTTATACGTCCCGCTCGTAAAATTCTCTCTCTTCGGGCATCCGCAGCGCATGACAAAAAGACCTTCAAACTCATTACTCAAAAATAAACCACGGAAATTAAAAGCCCCTCCCGAAAAACCCAACCCCTCCACCTGTAATTCCGCTCGAAAAAAAAAGAAAATCGGCCGCGCAATCGCGCCCAGGCATTGTCTGATGGGCAACGCCCCAGTTTCTCTCTCGCAATGAAAAAAAGAATTTTCGATGCCTCCTGTCTTCTCCTCCTCACTTTATCATCATTGTCATTGTCAAAAGTGAAAGAATAAAGGATAGCGATAGCTAGCTGGGGGCGCGAGCTGGTATAGGGAGGGTAACAGGTTCGAGCTTTTTTTTAAGGGTTGAGGAGAGAGGTGGCTCGGAGGGGGAAGAGAGAGGCATGGCTACGACGACGACGACGACGAGAGTTTGCGGCAAATAGCGCGCTGCCGCGTTCATATCGACCCGCCGCCAGCGAGAGAGGGACTGCCTCCATTTTGCGCTTGGCCCACATATACACACACACGCGCGCGCTGCGCGCCCGGGTGAGGAGTGCAGCAGCAGCAGCAGTAGCTCTTCGCTTTTCCCTCTGTCGGAGTAATCCTGGCCGATATACCTATATATCCCCAGCGGTAGTGGCCTAGTGTGCCGAGCTCTTCGGGATTGAAAAAGTCTGCCGTGCTCTAACCCTTTTTACCCGGCTTGGCAGCCGTACTTGTCGTGCAGGCCGGAAAAATCAAACGTCGCTGCATCTATCGATTTTTCCGAGCGGTGCTCTTTACTCGCTTTAGGTTTTTTTTCTTTGGTTTTGTGTCTGGAGAGGTATTGCTTTTTTTTTGGCAGAAGTTCGAAGTTGGGTTATGGCGATGTGGGTGGAGAGGGAATTGAGATGTTTTTAATTAAGGGGAATTATTTATTTGTGAGGTTTAAATGCATTCTTGACGGCATTGCGGTAGAAATTTTAGTCTGCAAGAAGGCTTGCCGTGGATTGGCCGCTATAAGCTTGCTTTAAAATCGCTATTTTTACGAACGGTATTTTATTGATTTTTTTTTGGCTTTTTAAAGTTATACGGAAATAGCAGTAAAGTTGCTGACTCAATTTTTTAAACGTTGAAAGGTGCAACAGCGTCGCTTTTGAAACTTAAATTTTTCAACCTTGTTGAAATTTTATTAATTTAGATTAGCTTGATTACCACACTCAGTAATAAAAAATGTACTTTTTTATTTTCGTTTTATAATCGTTTAAATTTTTTAGAGCATGCTAAGCATTTTATTGGGGTAATTTATATTTTAATTTAAAAGACTATTCAAAATGCAAGGATAAATTACTATATAGGGATAACTTGAAGGTTGAGTTCGTTATTTTCAAATTTTATTTGAAAATTTTTCAATAGTTGCATCATTACGTTTAAGTACACTGTTAACTAAAATTAGAACCAATAAAACTTTATTATCTAGAAAGAAAAAGTTTAGCTTTATATAGCGTTGAAAACTATTTTTAACAACCAAGCCTACTTTTTTACCTGCATTAGAAAATCTCTTATCTCATTAGATTATTTTTATACAAGAACAGTTTTTTAACTTCTATTTATTTTCTTTTTCCTTAAAAAATGAAAAATCACGATGAAAAACTCTATAGACCATACGACCGACATTCTCCAACCCAATCCAGCCTCTTACTTCTTTACGTATTCCACTTACCCCCACAACCCCACATCCATCCACCCCAGCTTCATCATTCTTCAGATCGATTGCAAAAAAAAAGAACAAATACAAAACAAGAGTCTCGCGCGTGGGTGAATAAAAGGGCGCTCTCTCTTGAGAGAACAAGTCGCTCGTGCGCGAGAAAGCCCAGAAGTAGAAAGAGAGCGATAAAAACGGAGCAATCGCGCTAAAGGCGCCGCGTCGGCGAACCGTATACATATATATGAAATCGATTCCCGCGCGCTCTTCTCTATTACGAATCTGGCTCCCCGACGACGACGGCGGCTCTCTACCCTCCCCCGCGTATTTCTTCCTGCGCTGTGAGAGCTGCAGCAGCAGCAGTGCAGGAGTGAGAGAATATATAGGTGAAGGACGCCGGCGCGCATCCCCTCCTTTGCGTGCGCGTATATACGGAGAAATGTGTCTTTCGGCCCGAAGCACGTGGCTTGTGTTCTTTTGCTAGAGGACTGCGGATTCTTGGGTTTTTTTTT
>JAPYZA010001411.1:0-36477 GCA_030522685.1 Eupelmus azureus | reverse complement strand
ATCAATGTACTTGTTTTGTTGGATGTACATTTTGATGAAAAATTCATGAATATGAATATAATTAATGGACGATGGAATGATTATGTGATGTTTTAAATTAAAACGTTTTAAAATTTCATTTTATTTTGTACTATACTTAAATTCCACGGAATCATGGAGGCATTGAAATAATCATACTTTACAGGTACTAAAAACATTGACATTTATATCATTTTTAATTTATTGTCCTTTTAGAATGACTTTATTTTTCGTTGTCAGGGGGTTTCCCATTAATGTGGATCTAATAATTATTCAGATAAATTTAAAGGGCTTATTTCATTTTAAAATGTAGAAACAGAAATAAAGTTTAACAAAATATTTATAATGCGTAACTTATATTTGAATTTTCAGGTCGATCCGTCATACAAATAAATAGGAAAAAGTTAACTTGAAAATCGAAATCAATATATAGCCTTGAGGCGAAATACTACTTTACATATACTTTCTTTGAATAATACATACACACACGTCTACCCGAGAGAATTCAACAAACAAGTAGATACGTATTCCAAAGACTTGACGAAATCTAAATATACGAAAGAAGGTTCAATGGAAGCTATGGAAATGTTATTCAGTCCCAAACTAAATCCGACAAATATTTATTTATACCTATACATATAAATGGAAAATCTTAAAAGCGAATGTAAAAAATTTTTAATTAAATACCATTTTAAAATGGTATTTAATTAAAACATTTTTACATTCGCTTTTATAAAAATATCTACTATAGCTGTATAAATATGACGTTTTTAAATTAAGAGGTAGCTTGGACTTCAATATTAAATTTATCTATGCCGTTAACGTACTATCAACCAAAATACTTACATGGCGAACAATCTAAATTCGTTTGCTGTTTCTTAGAATAACTACAGATAACTCCTTTCCTTCAAAACGGAAATACTAATTTTACATTCATCGATTTCGGCACAATCCAATTAAAATTTCAACAGTTGTTAAACACCTTCCTGCTGTAAACCACTCCATGAGCCAGAAACTTGCAAACCAAACCCTCAACTCCGCGAATAAGTATATAATCAGACTTTTTATTCATTTCCAAAGAGAAAGTCAAGTTCAACTCGGGGCAGGGCCATTCTCGCAATCGCGTCTCTTGGTCGAAAATTTGCCTCAGCGGCGGGTGCGGCCCTCTCCAAGAAGCGACTCTCTGCAGCAAGACGTTGGAGCTCTCGGCACACAACGCGTATTGTATATATATATATAGTGAGAGAGAGGAGATTCGTGAGAGTAGCTCTAGCCCGGGGTTAATCCATTACTGCAGTTACTTAACTAACTCTTCCGTCTCCATTGTTTAAGATAATTCATCGGCAATTGAATTAAGGAACGGCCGGATGCTCGCTCGTACCTTTATAACTGCTGCCGTTTGTATAACTCTTTTACCCTTGTATTATATATAGCTCTCGCAGCGGGCTAGATCCATTCTGATTTGGCCTGACGTGGTATTACGGCTCGTTAAGGATATAACAAGGCCGAGAGGTCGGAAACAACCGAGGTTTACTTTGGGCTAGGGTGTACCGAGGATCGCAGAGTAGTTTTTCATTTGAATAATTGCCGGATGAGTGAGGGAGGGTTAATGAATTTTACGCACGTTTCGAGTTTAAGGTGTAAGCGGTTTGACACCGATTCTCGTTGTGAGAGCCTCATTAATGAGTTTTCTTGTTCGTTTAACAGGGCCAATCTGAGTTTAATTTCACTGAAAATAGGTAAGTATCTATTACCTTTAAAGATAGAAAATCGTAATTTTGCTTAATATTAATTTGTTGTACTTACACTTTTATATATTACATTAGACTATTTAGATCAATTCGCTGAAAAAAAATTTCATTAACTTGGAATATAATATAGAGGACTCATATTTACCAAAATGATGTATATGTAATAGTTATTTTTCCACCCGACGTGCGGGAAGTTCGTTTTCCCGCACGTTTGGTCGGAAACGCGTGCATTAAAACAGGTTTTCCGCACGTCGTGTCAAAAAATTATGTACGATACATGGGCGATAAAGTGATTTTAACCTCGTTTAAACCCGCACGGCGTGTAGTAAAAGTAATATACAACAAATTGATATGAAGCAAAATTAGTTCCTGCTATTTTTAAAAATAAAATGAATATTTTATTTATTTTTATTGAATTTATCTCATACTGGCACTCAACGTTTCGACTTTCCATTATTTAATGATATTTTACTTTATTTTATTTATAAATCATAAAACTAAGTTTCTCTTTGCAAATACTGTATATAAAATGATAATATAATTAATTAAATTGAGGAAACTGAATTTATGAAGCAGATTTTTTAATTTTTATTCTACTTTTTTGTAAAAGTTTTTTTCAACTTTACATTAATTGTCCATGATATGAAAAAATGCAGGCACAACGCTTTTATACTAATTACTACGCATTTAAAAGCTTCTTAACCCCTTTTTAAAAAAAATTCTGCTTTATGCTTTTAAATTAGATTACCTTATTTCTTGTAAATTTCTCAACTTTGGCTGCGAAAGTTAGTATAGTAACGTGGAATACCAAAATGGGTTTTGTGCAAACCACGAACCCAGGGAGCAAAGTAATTTTAGGGCAAAGTGAAATTTTAATCTGAGATTTCCAAAATTGTATATTTAGTTTAGTAAATATTAAATAAAATCACTATCCTATTAAACACACCTCTAATTGCTCATTTTGAAACTATTAAAAATAAAACAGTATCGATTTAAGCAAGTGGTAATTTAATTTTAAAACGCCAAATTTGTCCTTTACGTTAAAAATTTTTTTTTACATATGTTTGCACTTGTATTATAAAGTTAAGAAAATAATAATACCGTGTATATGTGTTGCTGTACTACAAGAGGTTAGAGAACTTTTTTAAAATTTCGCTTTATTAGTTTTTTCACATACTTTTTCAAATAATATATTTCTTCCATTTAAACGAGTAAGTAAACATAGATTTCCACTTTCCCACACACTTCTCGCTTTTTCTCTCTGGATCTATCGTGGCGTAACTTTTTTTATTCTCCGACGACGATAGGATGGCTTTTGATTTTCGCTATTAGCGCACAAGGGCACAAAAGCTTTAAGAAGGAAAACAATAAAAACGTAGATAAGAGGTCAAATGCGGTGCTGGTTGCCATTACGCGTGAAATAAACTGTCTTTCTTCGAATATCCCATTTTTATTACATATTTTGCATTAAAAATGTTTTTTGTAAAACATTTTTATACACGTTTCTATTTTCTTGAAGTTTACTACAATACTTGGATAATATCACCATAAAATATTTAACTGCTCAATTATGAAACGTCATATTTACGACAACACTACCAGAACATTTGTCCAGCATAACATTTTAACTCCCCTAAGAAAACCAGCAGACCTTGACCAAAAATCCTCCATTCTAAAAGTCACCCCCGGCGCGCGTAAACTGCTCCCAGTACACTGGCACATATATCGATCGGCTCGCGACCGACTCGTGATGTGCGAGCCCCATCCCTCACCCCCACGTATATATGCCTCCCGAGACTCCTGCTAGAACCGTGTGCAGACAGCGCGTTTTGCGCTCACTCGCTTGAACCTTTATGACGGTCGCGGAACGTCTTTATATTAAGGGAGGGGATGGCAACGTGTTTTTATATGCCGCGGGTCGCAAATGCCGTTACGGGGTAAAATACGGCAGGGCGGGCTGCAGTTTGTTCGTGTGGTTGAGAAGCGAAGATCGTCGGTATTTGCCTAAGGGTACGGGTAATTGGAGTACCAACTCGCGGTGAATGTTGCGTGGAGAATAAAATATCGTTTTGGGAGTTTTAAATTGGGCTACGGGTGTCAGTTATGAGACAAATTGAAATAAGATATAGGGTGGGTTGACTTTTTTTAAGTTTAGGTGTATTTATGATTTATTTGGTGAGGAATTTAGGTTCGTGTACGTATATTTGATTATTTCAGTAGGTAATATCAGGGTTTGGTCAGACCAATAGTATAAATAATAAAATAGGCCGATAGAACGGAATAAATAATAAAATGGATTAAACTAGGACACTTTATTATAAATATAATTATGATAGTTGGTTTGTCCTTAGCTAGTTAGGCTTAATTAGAACCGAACGAAATTCGAAGGAGTAAGTTTGACTAATTACAGTTTTATCTGTGGAGTCGTATACTATAGCATGTATAAATATCCATATATGCATAAAAATGTTCAATTATAATATTGAAATATTTTTATTTATTCACAAAATCTAATTAAATTATATTAATTTAATAATTCAGATAATAATTCAGATACAGATTATATTATCGTTTTTATTTTAAGTCGCCAAATTTTTATGTCAGTTTAATAAATCATAAAAATTAAACGCAAAATTTTTACACAATTGTTACATTTTAAGCTTCAATAAATTTAAATCCGACTAAATCCACAGATTACGTGCGCAGCGATATAAAACGAAATATCATAACTAAAATTCCAACCTCGAAAAAATGTAAAGATTTCATTAAATTTGTCCAACTGTACAAAATTCATCTTTTTCTTTTTTCAAAAAACAAGCTCGTTTCTATAACACACACGCATGTATGTACATCCTCTAGAAAATTAACATATAAATGGCGCTTAATACCTCTCGGTTTATACGCGATCGACGAGCTGCAAAAAAGCGCGCAGCGAACGGAGTCGGAAAAAAACGATGTATCGCGGCTGAATGTATATATACGCTTTCGACCGACACCTTAATCCTCAGTGGCGCTTTTTTTAGGGAAGCTGGCGAATGAACAGACGCGGTGCCTATCTAGATTATGTATCGCTTGTGGCAGGCAAAAATAGTTTTAGTCGCTTGGCGTATTGAATTTCGATTATTATGAAAAGTTGCATTGTGGACGAATGACTGGTTCGATGTTTTCTTATTATAATGGCTTTTTTAGAGGAACGGCATCGATCATGTTTTTGCTGACTTTTGAATTTTCTTTTAAGTTAGATATTTAAAGAGCCTTAAATAAACTTAAAGGAAATAAATTGTATTCCTAATTTTTCTCTATTTTCTAACTTTATATTAAAGAGAGTCTGAAATTTCTGGTGGTTAATTATTCAGCTTGATTGCTTCTTTATTATTACAAAACTATGCTCTACTTACTCTTCCTCGGTTATCTTTTTTTATCAGTATTTTATTTTACATTTTTATCTGTACTTTATCTACTTATACAAATATTATTACTCAGCTTGCTTGTTGCTTGATCATATACCTGTAGCAGACTGAACCTATTCGACCAGTAGAAAACCCTCAAATAAAGAAGTCAATATAATTTAATTTTTTCTAGTCTAATACTTCAAGTCTAGTTCGAATTTATATTAAATTTATTTACTTTCATAACCTTACATTATTTGCTTTACTAAAAATTCTAATTTTAGGCTTTCAAAATAAAAATACTCTAAATCTTACTCACATCCCGACCGTAGTCCTCAAACGTCTGTTTTTTCAAACTCGTCTAAGAGTAGAAGGATCCATTTTTCACGGATGATTGAATGCAAGCAGCTGGCTCGTGCATAATACACAGTCGCGCTCGAAATAAACAAAAATACACCACAGCGGGACAGCGCCTTTGGGAGCTGCTACGAGAATATAACCTCAGTTCCCGCGTATCCTTGAGTTATGTCTATCACGTCTCCGAGAGGGCGAAAAAAAAGAGCACGCACGCGCTGTCCTGTCTTATCCCGTAGGAGAAATTTCGCATCGATTTTTTTTCCTCTCGTCCCCCTCGACTTGCAAATAACGTCGCGTTTAGAAGGTGGGTTGATCAATTTTTTACATCGAATTCTTCGGCGTGGATGATTTTCGGGCGTCGAGTTGAGCTATAGCAAAGGACAGACGACGGGAAATTTCAAATTTTGTCGCGAGATAGCGGGTATAATGCGATTAGGTGTGCAAAGCGCGTCGTGACGCAAATGCGGGATACTGAGAATTCGGATCCGGGTCGATGAGAGTGAGGCTGATAAGATGGACGAGAGCCGAACGTGGTAAAAATAAAATTTCTTTTCAATTTACCAAAGTACTTGGAATATATAATTTGGTGTTTTAGACCTTTGAGTTTGTTTATGGCGAGATTAAATGATTTTACAGTTTTATTAGGATTGACACTATGTGCGTATGAGATTACGTGCAAATATATTTAAATTTTCCGGTTCGTATAAAAGAACTAAACTTTAGCTCTTATACTGCTATCAAAGTGAATAGATCTAATATTCAATTGAAATTTATGTTATTAACACTTATTAACACTTATTTCACTCGCGCTTATAAGATTATAGGAATTGGTTGAATGGAAATAGGTTTTATAATATAAATTTTAACAAAATTAACTGTTTAGTGGAATTCAATCATTTATTATTTGACTAATTAATTTGAATGCAATGAATACAATCCCATCTAATATTTCGCTAAAATATATTTATACCGAGTTTCAAAGCAGTCGAGATTAATTTACTTTTATATACATTATTAAAAATACTTTAGTTGAATATAGCTAGGAAAATAAAATATTCTTTTGATATTAAACCAGAGATTATTTTAATTTTAAAAAATTTAATGACGGAATTCTCATAAAGTATTAACTATGATTTTAGTGATCTGAATTTTATCAGAGTACACGTGTACAAATATCACATTTAGCAGACTTAAAATGCAAATGGACTGTAATCATATTTATGAGTCGCATCAAAAGTAATTTACATGGAGATTATTTCTCGCAATTTGAAATGAGAGTTTACAAATACGTTGCTGTTTAACAAATTCCTTTTTATCAACCACATTTTGAAAGTCGACTAACTCTTTCTTCAATAAAAAAAGAACCCTTGTTCTCTAAATCCAAAGTCAACACACCGAGAGTCTATTCAGTATTAATAGCTAACGCGCGCCATTCATATACAAAAACACATAAAATCAAGATTTAATTCTATTTAACGCTAGTATTAGCCTTTCATAATAGAGCCTCAGCCTCGCATCTCACGCGTGACTCATTTCCATCGTAATAAGAGCACTTTGAACAATGGCATCACAACATAAGTATACACCTGCGCTAGCCGCTGTGCTTCTTCGCTCTTTTGTCTTCATCAATACCTTTTATACATTCTCCAGCAGTACCTTTTCCATTCGATTCCTCATCGGCATCGTAGAAGCCCTGCGACCTCTTATCAAAATTCATGCTACGATTCTCGGGCTGCGCGACAAAGCCGCAATTTACATCGGACGAGCGATCGTGACACATTTCTCAAACGGAAATTATCACCGACGGAGTGGCGGCAGGCGAACTTATCTCCTAAGCGGTTCGATTATATATAAGCAAAGAGAAAGAGAGGCGGAGAAGCAAATTTCTTGGAAGTTTTTTTGTGCTAAGGGAAAAGGAAGGGGGCGAAAGGTCATTAAAATATGAAGGGGTGGATTATAAAGGGATTATCGATTGATGTTGTTACTATGGGTGCTGTAATGAAGAAAGGCGTTTATTAATTGGGATTTTATTATGGGTACGACTTTTGTGAATGTGCACTGATTATTAAAAATTTATTAATCAACTTGAATTTGGAAAATATAGTGGGTATAATTCCATTTAGCTGATTAGGAAATTTTATAATATGAATAAATAAATTATCATTACTAATACTTTAATACCGTTAAGTTAATTAAAAGTTAACAGAGGTGGTCTAAAGTAAACTATTTTAATTATTCTAATAATCACAACATTAACCAATGCATTATTTTGATTTTAAGCGTAGTTAGTCACGCTCTATTCAAGCTTTAATTGAACTTCTGACACGTTAAATGCTATAAATGGTTTACTGAGTAGCGTTCGAATTAATTATTCTATTATTTTTTAAAAATTATGCTTCTACCATACTATTTTGATTCCACAATATTAAGCTTATTTCATTGCCACTTACATATCTGAAATTATTATGTTTTCTCATAAAAATAAACAATTTTTTCTCTACAAAATCACTCCACCTGCCCACATAAAAACCCGAAAAGCATCCGACAAATCGAACAAACCACAAACAACAAAAGAAAGCCTCCAAGCGCGACCGCAGCATTCTAAACATATGGCCGAGCGCAACTGGCAAACGTCATTTAACAAGCCACTCCCCTTCATAGAGATGCATACAGCCAAGCTGGTAGGCAGGAAAATTCGTGAGCGAATGTCTCTCTCTCTCTCTCTCTCGCTCTCTCTCTCTCTCGTTATGGCAATATTGTATCGTAATTAGCGAAGCGCACGGCCTGCCGATTGGGCGTAATATGCCAATAGCAGGAGCGCGCTCAGTGCATTATTCATTTTGGTACGCGAAGCTCGTGCGGTCGAAGAACGAAAGGAAAGGGTTTCTCGCATATATATATCCAGAAGCGTGCGAATGATCGCAGTCAGTCCGTGCCTGCTTGATAATTGAATGCGCACGGCGGCATTACGAGCGCTCAGCGCGCGGCCTCCGACAGTTTTTGAGAGCTAATAATGCGAGAGCGCGCTCGCATATTTTGCGCCACCGCTGAGCTCATTTATATGCGGACGCGCGCACGCTCACCTTTCAATTTTACCGGACGCGTATTTTGCGAGTCGACGTTACTGCAGGGGAAGGATTGATTTTGCGGCCGCGGAGAGGCTGTCAAGGGGGGAGATGTGACGAGTGTCTCATCATGAATTTTATGAAGTTGCTTTTCGCAGCCCGGTGTGGATTTGCTTTGTGTATGGAAATTTGAACTTGTTTTTTTTAGAGTTAGTATTTTCCTTGGGTTATTACTGATGATATAATTTTAATCATTCAATAATTAATTCTTTAGATTTCTAAATCATTGAAGAATTAATTTCAGTGTTTTTAGCTAAAAAAAGATGATTGAAATCTATTTTTATTTTTAATATAATAAACGCTGTTAAATTAAGTAAACTGGTAAGTAAATATACCGCTGAATAAAATTAAAACTTTTTATTTTACGACCTGTAAGTGAAATTGTTGCTTTAAAATTCATGCATTATTAGTTTGGATCAAATTAACATCGATAAAAGCTGGAACATTCTAGTACTGGCACCGCAAAAGTTTTTTAGTGCACCAGAAACCCTATTGAACTCCCGATTAGTTGAATCATGCAATCAAATCTTTGTTAGCGCATGAAAATTCAAGCTCGTTGGCTTTGCCAGGGCTAGCCCTGGCAATTTATCGAGAGTTCAATGGGGAAGCAACGTCAATTATCTGATTAAACTCTAATAAAGCTCAATTTACTCACAATGCATGATTCCTGAATGCGCTAAGCGGAGATGCGCGTTAAAAAGTACGAAGTACTGAGAAAAATATGTTCATTTTGATAATTGATATGAAGATAGATAATGTCACTTAAATTATTCAATATTTATTTTTTATTATTTTTTTAACTGATGGTTTTCTATCTAAAATAAGTAGTTATCAAATTTTAACTTTAATTTTTATAGTAACTTTTCTATCATATTTCTCATTTTACAACTGTATTTTTTAAATTATTTTTGATAATTATTATATTTTTAATAAGTAGTTATTAGTTTTGATCAATTTCTAAACAAAATTGTTGATGAACCATCCAAGTACAAAATTCTATAAATTGAATTCTATGAAGCGATGATTCAAACCAAACACTTAATTTGCATATGCATTAGCATTTATAGGCGATTTAAATTATCATTATTAATACGAAAATCACAAACTGTTATAATTACTAGAAATTAATGATTAACAACTAGTCCAATAGTCAACGGTTCTTTGTCTTAATCATGCATAGAATAAGATATTAAGAGTTTTTAATTGTATGTATTTTCTATGAAAAATAGACAGCTGATAAACATGATTCTGGTAAGATTTATCATCGTTCAAGTTTAAAAATAGTAGTTAATAGATACTACTAAATATTAATAAAATATATATTATTTCAATATGAATGTAACTCTTAATACATATCGAAACAAATACATCATAAAATAAATAAATTTTGTTTTAGTAATTAATAACTAATTAAATCAATGAACCATTGCCGAACTTAAAATTTTGCGATTAACAAAATTGTGCTACGAACTTCACGTCTGTCCATTAATATCTCCAATTAGCCTCATTCGAAATGCTAACTAAAAATCCGCTCCTATATTTCATGAACACTCCATAATTCTTCACCCAACATTCTCTCCGCAACCAAAAAATTTAAAAAAAAAAACTGCAAGAATTGAAAAAAGAAGGAAAAGCTCAGAAGCACATCCAAGCGCCTGTAAAACTTGGCATAATTACGAAGAAATATCGCATAAATATTCACACGATATTTTCCCAGTAAAGTTTTTTCTTCCCCTCTCGCTGTCGCCGGCACGTGGAAACTTAGCCGGAGCAAAGAGGATTCCGGGGGATGCGGCCCCGGAGCATAGCGCGACTCTAACGACGTCCGGGACAACTTTCCTCTCTCCTCTGCACTTCTCTCAGCCAGCGCGCTCGCGCGCCATCCACTTCAGAGCGAGCAGTTCGACTTGGCTTTAACCCTGCTGCGACATATACCTACAACGCCCAGCCAGTCTGATTACCGCGGAAGCGCGCGCGCTCTGTCTCTTGACGCCTGCCTGCTGTTCTGCTGGTCCATTAAGGCAGAGCTTGCGATAGTGCGATAGGAGAAAAATGCGAGTTATGGCTCAGAAATGAGGAGAGAGGAGCTTCTGTCGGGCTTGATTGAAGAGGCCGGGTACCTTTGAGCTTGTGTTTGAATAATCGGGAATTTGTATGATGTTGATGAGGGTGTGTGAATGATGGATTTAGTTAGGTTTATATGAACTAGCGTTTAAGAATACATAAGTTGCGAGCGCAGTTGTATAAGATTTTTTAGAAAGAAGTTTTAGAAATAGAAAGGCTACTTTCCAATTCAATACATTGATTGGTCCGATTTGGGATAATCTCTATCCGTGAGACAAATAGCTGTTAACGTTTGAGAGATTAGAGGCAAACTTGAAGACGTTGCTTATCGGGGATTAGGATAAATAGTGTCTATGAGGCAGATAACAGTTTAATTGTTATAGAGACAATCAGTGTTTCGCTTTTAGCATAGATTATTTAACGAATTTTTTTTAGTGCAGTAAGCATAGCTTTCTGGTATACAAGCGTTTATAAAAATAAAATGTAAGAACGTAAAAAGAAAATTATTTTTAAATAGCTGAATCCAATTTTTCGATAAGTATTTTAGCGCCCATAATTTATTTTTGAAATAAGTTTTTAAAATAATTATTCTATATCCCTAAATCATCTGAAATATCGAAGTACCACAATTCAAAACAAATCGTTCAAATCAATTCTCCACCCTCCCATCAAATCTCGCGACGATTTCTAATTGCCCCGAATTTTCTCCATCCCTCCACTTCTCCTTAATAATATCGTAGTCAGCGAGTCTCTCTCACCTCCGCCCATCCCCAAGCAGCTCTGGAGAGCGAGTCGGCACGCAGAGGACAGAAAGAGGGATGATGAAAGTTTTCTCGTTTGTCAGTTGATCGGTCGCTGCGCGGCGGTTGCGCGAGAGCGCACCGGTAGTCGCGTCTGACGCGATATCGAGATTTTCACTTCGCCGCGGCAAGATGTTGCAAGCAAACGCGCGGATTCCGTTTGCGAGGATTACCGGCTGAGCCCTTAATTGCGCGAGTTTCAAGGTCTGAGAACTATTAGACGGATTTATCGTTGAAACTATTATTACTTATTGCGCTTGTGTTTATGGTAATTTTAACGATACTGTTTTGATTAATTTGTAAAAATGAAAAGGTTAAATAAGGTTAAAAGATTTTGCGGAATTTAAATGTTGTCACTATATTTTTCTTAAAGAAAGAGTTCAGTAGTGTAAATCAGTTGTATATTTTACAATAACTATTTTACACTTCATGTGTACTACATTCAAATTTGGCTTCTATAAAATTTACGAGAATTTCAAGCGAAAGGCTGTGCCAGTGATTTGAAAAAAAAAATAATAATAATCTCAGCACTATCAAATCTCAATTTCAGACTACTTTTACTATAGTGTTTCTGCGTTTCTATCAAAATGCCATTACGTCAATTTCACAGTAGTCGGTGGTATTCGAACAATTTTAAAATCTCCTCTAGAAAACTGAAAATTGATTTTCTCCAGATTGGTAACATGTACGGGCATATATAGTAAAAATTGATTTTCACGTATCAATGTCAGATATGGTAACCAAAATCGATTTTCGAAAATTGGATGGGTTTTCAGATTTTCAAAAAGTCAAATACTATCAGTTGCTATTCAAATAAAAATGTCAAATTATAACAAATTTATGCAACATTTTTGAACATATGCTATTACACACTGACATTCATAGCTCCAACTCAAGTATTTTATTTTATTTAAATTCACATACGAGATTAAACTTTTTGATAATATAATCTTTCTTTTATTTTTGAATGTAGAACATTCACTATAATTATAATTATAGCAAGATTTAAAATTAATAATTTTGAAAAAGAATTCATATCTGAAGATTTCAAAGAGAATGTCTGCTAGCGGCGTAGAAGCGCATCAAGGTAAAAAGATTATTATTTAAATCTTTAGAATTTTAAATAGTAAAATATCATCATAAATTTCATTACGAATCTACAGAAGTGCTTAATCTTACAACAAAGTTTAAAATCACTTCAAAAACGCATAAAATTTCTATTACGAAGCTCTTTGCTCTTACAGCAGGATTATTACCGCTTAAGCAAGATTTAAGAATCCACCCTACAGATTCGCATTTTTTCCCCAACACTCATCCTAGAAAAGAGCTTTTCCGCCCGGTCGAATAGAAGGCGCTTGCGACGTTGTGGCGCGCTCTTGGGTATCAATTCACCCGGCTCGTCTTTCTGCCTTCTCGAGAGAACTTTTAACAAGCATGAAAATTTATATCACGATCGCGAAAGTTTTAAGTACACTTTTGTTACCGAAAGAGTGAGAGAGAAAGAGAGAGAGAGAGAGAGGGTGGGAGGGGGGAGATGAAGAAAAAGACCCGCAGCGACACCTTAGTCGGTCCCTCCTGGAAGAAAATAACTTGAATGTATCAAATATCACTTTTGAAGTTTTCTCTCTATAGTATTGTTTTAGTCCTCTTCAGTCTTCTTTGTGCGACGCTAGAAAGTATAAATACTACGTTTACAGTAACAGAGTTTTTCTTCTTTTGTAAATGATTAACGTTTTGAAAACTGTATCAACCTTATATCGTATTTATTACATATGCGCTACAACTTGTTTTATAATCCATATATATTTGCAAAATAATAACAATTAAATATAGTACATATAAATTATTTGGTAAAATATGTAATTTTCAGGAAATATGAACAGTGATATTTTTTGATTATCAATAATTAGCAAATATTTGTTAATTAATATATATTATCTAATTAGTAATAAAACCAATATGTTTATTCTGGTTCTATAAGGTTCAATTTCATCAAAAATTTACCTCTTTTAATTTGCGTTAAATTTCAATTAATTATATATATATTTAATTTTACAATTTAATACGTTTGAATAATAAAATATGACTTTTTGAACAATATTCTAAAATGGTACCTGAAGTAAATTATACTAAGAGTTCAACCAGATTTAATTAATTGTTTATAATTTGAATCGCGATTAGGATGATAAAAATATAAGAAATCACTTCCTGAGTGACAAAACTTTGTAACAATAGAAGTTTTAGAAATTAAAAAACTTAATTTTCAAAAAATTATTTTTAGGAAATGATTGTAATGGTGTGAATATGAAAAAGCTCACTTTTTGTAATTTGGATGGACAGCCGAAACGAAAATTAGTTTTATATTATATCATGATTATAGATCATGATGTATAGCATAATTAAATCTAACATAATGCTTTACAAGAAAACTTGAAATTATCTATTAACCTTATCGCATAAAAAATTTAAAAAAGATTTTTTAACTGTGAAATTTTGGAAAAAATTTATGGTAATTATTTTAAACAAACTATGATAATTATTCATATAGCTGTTATTTTATACAGTTCAATTTTTAGCCTTAAACCTTTGGCTATAAAACAATAAAAATATTATATAAAAATAAATTATTATTTGTATATTTATTATAAAAGCTACTATTTAAAAAGCAAAACCTAGTAATTTAAACTTGGATGCTTATGTTTAAATGTCAAAATACCTCACAGCAAAATCCATCAGCCAAAGGTTACGGACTTTCCTTATTAGTTAAACAAGGTCATAAACCAATATAGTTGCCGAATTAAATCAACTCTGCGACACGGTCTGCATGACAGATAGACTTGGTTTTCTAATTTACAAAATTTGCATAACAAATAAGTTTAGAAAGCCTGTTATGAGAAAATGATATAAATAGTTTTTAAAAATCTAAATTCGTAGTGTCAAAATATACCATTCCAATTAGCTGATACTACAATTTTCGAAATAAAATTTCTTATATAAAAATGTTATTAAATTGAGACAGTAAATATATTTCCCTTAATCTTTATTTTAAATAACGTAAGAATTTCATCAATTTCGTTTATACTATTTTAAATGCAATAAAATCAATATCAAAAAGAATTTATTTCATAGTGTGCTAGATGCTTCATAAACATTAGCCGAACAATTCACTGCAATTCTGAATCCTTTTAAAATCCCACAACGCTATCTTATTTCCGTCACATAACCCTCGGCAACACTAACTACCAAATCATCGCAACACCTCCCACCTGCCGCCTTAATTTCCCCTCATAAATTCGCCCATAATTTTTACGTCGAAAATTCTCTCCTGCCGGGGCACTTTCGTGAAAAATCGATTTAATATTGAAGCGCCGGGGGCTCCCGGGCACTAATCCCCCGGGCTATATATTTCGTCGACGCCGCTGTCCATTTTGCGCGCTCGCGCGACAAGAAGCGCTTGGCCACCCCTAGCTAAAGCAATTTTGCTCTTAGCATTAATGTTTTATCATCGCTGCCTCTATACTTGACGAGCAGCCGCGAGCAGCAACACCTGCCTACCCTACGTCTGAGCCGTAGACCCTCCTGAGATTACCGAGTACTGACCCGCCGTGGATTCTGGATACGTTTTTGCGACCGACATGGGGATGGAAATGGTTGACACGAATTAGGAGTTCCGAAAGTTTATTAGATAAATTGAGTGGAATATTGTATTGTGCGTGTTTCTTCTTCTTCTTTGACAATACAGAGTTAAAGGCTTTTATACTCTTATTGATTACATAAGAAGTATAATTATTTAACTTCGATGAATATGGGATCTCGAACTATTTAAAAAAACTCCACCCTCACGAAAGATCTTTGAAAGTTACTATGTACAACTTCGAAGCCTAACTCTAAATGCGTCCGGATTTAAAGAAACCGCTATCTTCATATTCCATAATTTTAAAAAGCGATTACAATAAATTAATTCAAACTCAAGCGAAAAGATCAACAAGCTTAAACCGACCCGCTCGTAATCCCGAAAACTTATCCTCTTAACGCAACAAAAAGAAAGCCAGCTACAGCAGCGTACCGCAATCAAACTGGCCCCCCGCTTAAACGCCTAATCACATTTGGCGCTCGCAACTTTCCACGAATTTTCACCATAGTTAAATCCCACCCACCCCACCTCTTGCGCGCATACAACTCGGCGGCGGCGGCGGCGGGTGGGCCGAGCAAACTCTCTCGCGCCGTAAAGCATCGAGCGAGAAAGCTCGTTAATCCGACAATCCCGTTTGCGCGATCGCGCGCGCTCCCGCGCACGCACGCAAAATTTTACAATCCCCGAGATTTTACAGTCCCCCGGCTCGCACTGGTCAAACTCTCGGCCCCCTTATCCGTCTATATACACTTCGAACTGTGCGCGAGCGAGCGCGCAAGGACTATCCGGGTAATCCCAAGAATGTCCTGGACGCGCGCGCGCGCGCCGGTTATGAAAGTTGCGAGGGGCGCGCTCGCGTTCATCGTACGGCCGCAGGCCTCGGCCCGGCTGATCGTAAAAAGCGAGCCGAGTGCAAGAAAGTTGCGTGGCTGCAGGAGATGATACGTGCGCTGGGAGAAAAAAGTTGGCCGAGAAAGGAAATAGCGCTGAGGCGGACTTTTTCGCCGGGCGGTGTACAAAATTGAGAAATTTTTTTCGGCTGGTTTGATGGGACTTCGAGGAATTTATGGTACTTGGAAGAAGAATTAGAAGTTGCGACTTGGTGGGCTCTATTTTACTCATTCTGATAAAAGGTCATTTTTAAGATTGTGTATTAAAAATAGCACAATAATAATTTGATGTCCAATTTAGTATAAATATGGTTGAGATTTAGAAAAAAATAAATTAATAATACTTACATTGACTAAGGAATAAAAAGACAAGAAAAGATTTGTAAAAATCAATTGTCTAAAATCAGTTTTAAAACGCTTCTTGGTCGTAAAAATACAAGTATTACTTTCTTACCAAAGTGCCATGATGGAAACTTTTTCCTCGATTGAAAACGTCGAACCAATAACTATACTTCAGTTTGTGTACGAATTTATTCTTTTCCTCTTTGTTTCCCCGTAAACCTTTGATTTTTCTCGTAAAAGCTTGGAAAAATCAAAAAGCGTAGAAATCATCGAAATCTGGAGAAATGATAGAGAACACGAAAAGGAAAGAGAGAGAGAATTCGCTCCAGCAGGTGAAAGAAAATGAAGCAGAATGAAAAAGTACGGTGGAAATGAATGGGGAAGGCGAAGGAAGAGATAAAAGCTCGAGAGCGGAGAAAAATAAACCGAGAGAGGGTAAAAATCAAGTGAGCGCAGAGAAAAATGCAAGAAATGAGCGAGAAAGAGAGAGAAGGAAAGAAGTGAAAAGTCCGACCCCCATACAGCGCGCAGCAAGAGGGAAAGCAAGAGAGCGCACTAAGAAATGGAAGCGATAACTTAACTCCGTGCGGACTCTTAAAAATTCATTCGCCCCGGGGATTCGGTGCAGCGATGCATAATTCAAGGCGCGCGCTGGCGCTACGTTTCGCTAAATTTTCTCAATAAATTATCGAGCCTCCGAGCGCACGTGCGTTCATCTCGACAAATTAATCGTTAATGGAAAGGACGCCGGTAAAGGAAAACATTTAGACGCGCAAGCCCCGGTGCAGTGTTATCATTTTTTCGGATTTCCATTGCGCGCCGTCCGAGCGCCGCGTAATTATACACGCGCCGGCGAGCGATCGATCATTTGGCGAATGCGAGCGAATCTTTTCTGGATGATTAATTTTCGTTCTTGTTATCGCTGAGCAGTAGTCTGAAAAGTGTATTGCCCGAGGAATCTAGGAAGTTTTATCGTAATTATACGTTCGTCGCTCATTTGCGCAATAATAACAGGGACGAGTGTGTAATGGAAATTTAACGTCTGGCGGGAACACTTGTGCGTTGAAAGTTCGAGCATGAAAACTTGTTTTTCAGTTGAACTTTTTGTGTTGAGATTCGCGGAGCTACTTCTCGTCTCTGAAGGATTCTATTATTCAGAGTACCATGTGGAACCTTTTGTTGGTTATTTTAGTACGATGATAAGAATCGACTTCATAACTTGTTTATTAAGGGGAAACAGTACAAAAAACGTCCCTTGTTTTATTGGCCTTAGAATTATTGATAATAATTTATTGTTGATATACATTTTCAAATGTTCACTACCTGGAACACAAAGACAATATTCTTATCTATTTTTTAAATCAATAATTCTATAACATTATTTTCCTCCTAGGCCATTATTTCCCTCTTCGAGATTTTCGGGAATAATATGCCATTTTATACGTGTTTTTTCAGGGAAATAAGCGGCCATTATCGTTAAGGTGAGAATAAAGAATTTTTCATGGTCAGTAGATCTGAAAAATATTAAATTGACTGAAAATTAATAAGCTTTCGTATTCCTATATCGTTATTGCTTATTTTCTATAAAAAAGAATCATGCTATTCGCTCAATTTTTGGCCCAAAGCATCAGAATAAAAAGTAATAAAACTGGAATTTACCACGCCGCTAGAGCGTAGTTTATAGGTTCAGAAGCGTAAAAAGTCGCGCGCCACAAAAATCATTTATCCGATACATATAAAATCGTTTGCACGCACAGCCGCACGCAGCCGTACGCGCATAGCGGGCCAAAATATGTAAATCGCGTATCTCCGAGCCATATAACCGTCTCATTTCCTCCGACAAATGACTGTGCCCGAGCCCGAAAAATCTCGGCGAGCACGCTCTATCTCTCCCCCTTTCCTGCCTGCGATTCTGAATATCTAGTCCGTGACGGCTTAACCACTGTAAATCCCTTGGAAAACTCTCTCTGCACCTCGTATAAGCGTACCCACGCGTACACACGCTTATACACGTACGCATCGATACATATACACATACACACACACGCAAACGCGCGCGCACAAGCTCGCGCTGAAATGCGTTTACGTAAACATTCGTACGTTCACACGTAAATCGCATGCGCAGACATTTACACGCATGGAGTCGTGCATAATAAGTGGAGGCAGCTTAGTTTCGCGGGGTGAAGCCAAGCGTGCGGTATACACAATCACGGCTACGGCCGAATTTGGATTTAGCGCTCCAGAAGTTAACGTGTATATATAGGAAACAGGCAGGAATCGAAACCAATAGTAGCCTGAATTTTGCACATTCTCTCTCTCTCTCTCTTTTCTCTCTCTCTCATTCTTTCGTTTCTTATGCGCCTTTAATAATTTAACAATAGCGCTGTTAAACTAGTCAAAGGAATTTTTTCCACACTATATGGCCAAACATATGGTTGTTATGTCTGAACTTTGCTGCAAAGAGGTATACAGTTTTGTTTGCAGAAAAGGAGTGACAGTGAAAAAGCTTAAATGCAAAATTCTAATTTTCAATGCATTTGACCAGAATCTCATCTATGACTGTCTCATTCTCTTTCCCTGTTGATTAGTTCAGGATTACTGACGATTGGTTCAACTGCTATTCAAATTTCCTATCCATCCATAAAGCCGCATTGTAAAACTTATGAAGCTTATAATAGACGTAATCTCTATGTTGTTCAGATAAAACGATGTATTAAAACGTTGTAATAAGACCTGCAGTCATCAATAAAAAATGACGAGCTCATATTTCTAATTCAAAAACAAATAGACAGCCAATACTTAAGCAATGAAAATGATAAAGGGCACGGGCGATAATGAATCGTCAGTTCTGATGTTGACGGCTCTCGTGTAGCTAGCTGGGGCGCAGATAGCAATTTTGATATGTAGCTGCACTATAATTAGAGACAAAGACAGAGTCCATCCATATGTACAAGAGAACAAGCCGTGGGTACGGAATACAGTCCGCTCGGAAAATAATGAAGAGGCCACCGCCGCATATACGAGCAAAAAGCGACACGCTGGTGAATAAGAGAAAAGGAGAGAAAGAGAAGGATAGAGAAAAAGAAAAATCAGCACGATTCCAAACGAAAAGCGCCGTCTGGCTATTTGAGCTCGCCGTGTCTTCCGGTCAGCGAGCCGCGCACTTTTGTTTCGCTTTCATTTCCGGCCTTCGGACTCCCACTGCACGCACACGTATATACATACTTACGAATACATATGCGTGTGCGTCTATTTCCGCGCGTCTGGTAAGGGATGGCCGCATTCAGATTCGAAATAGATATAATATTCGCGCAAACAGACAAGCTTCTACTTCGCGCGTGGATAAACGCGACTTCTACTAGCTATATCACAAGCGGCGGGTCTTTTTCACAATAGGTTTGTTCGTTTGTGTGAGCTAAAGCAAGTATAGTGCAATTTTACTTTCTTCTCCTACCTTATTAAGCCTCACGGATGAATAAAAAAGATATGTAGCGTTAAGAGGGTTGGCAGGAAAAAATCAAGAACGTTGTTCGATTTTCAGTGAGAGAGGTATGCGATCGATGGCAAGTTTTATCTTATACATAATACTTGGGTGAAGAAAATCTTTAGCGTGCTTATGCTTTCGGACAGGCGTGAATGAATAGCAGACAGGACTGGAAGGTATTAGAGGCAGATATGTAGGATCGAACATACTCGGATTTTCACAGAAGTAAGCATATTTCAAGTGAAAATACTTCTATTGGGAAACTAACAATTTACTTGTAAATAAAAATTTTTAAAATCATACACACTTACACACACAAACTCATGCACACACTTATATACAAATATACAGACAAAAACTCAGAACACGCGTGTGTGGTAACATAAATTGCATATTACACTATATGCGTGGCTGTAAATACAAGTGACTTTCAATTATCGTCTGTATTTCTCATTTTTCTCTAGGCGCGTTATGAATTCAATGGTACGTATATATCGTAGCGTTGGTCGCGCGAAGAAACGCACAGAGACGAAGCTAACGGCGCACGCAGTATTTGGCTTACTGCTAGTTCCCTGAATTTAGCATGTATACGACTGCGGTGAAGGCTCGGTTACATCTACGTTCTTACTCGCACGTTACCTGTGCGCACATACATACATGTATACGGAAGCACGATGCTCCCGCTCGAGCTATACCGGTCCGAACAGTCGAGAAAGAGCCTCGACCAAAGGATCCACGTAGAGTTTAAATTTCTTACGGCTCTGTTGCTCGGACCGGTGAGTTTCTTGTAAGCTTTACGCGGAAAGAAAGAGCCCATTCCTTATACCCTCGCCAGAGGGAAGAACAAGAAGCCCGAAAATACAACGGGCTCCCTTTTGGACTCGGCGACTTCTAACCAGCTCTCTCCCTCTCCCCCTTCCTCTCTCTCTGTCTCTCTCTCTCTCTCTCTCTCACTCTCTCTCTCTCTCTCTTTCTCTCTTTCTCTCTCACGCTGCTTTTGTTCGAGAATGACCCGCAAGTTGCGCCTTTAAGGAAAAGGCGGACGAGATTTTTCTCCTGAACGTTTTTCTGGTAATAAGACACACTACGCGCTCGTGGTATTGTCTCTCTTTATCTTTCTTTCTCTCTCTCTCTCTCTCTCTCTCTCTCTCTCTCTCTCTCTCTCTCTCTCTCTCTCTCTCTCTCTCTCTCTCTCTCTCTCTCTCTCTTTGTCTCTCTCTGACTCTCTCTCTCTCTCTCGCTCTCCCATTCTCTTACCTTTTCCTCTCTATTCTCTCCCCCCCCCTACTTTCTATGAAAAAAGTTGTTCCAGTTTATGAGAATGCGTTCTGATCCTGTTTTAGTAATTGGCCACGAGCTTGAATCTACGCGAGCTTGCGGCTGATATGGGCGGAAGTTAAACTGCTCGGAAAGTATAATTAGTGCTATGAGTTATTGATAAGCAAGAGTGATTCGAGATTAGTACGTTGGACACGGTACTATCGCTGATCGGATGAGAATGGCGTTTGGAATATTTAAAAGACTTCGGTCGGGATCAACTGATCGAGTAGTTCTATAAGCTTTTGATCGACTGTATTTGTCGTTTAACAGTCGTCGATTTTATACCTATCTTTTACGAAGGTTCGTATGTCAACGTTTTTCTTAGAAAAAACTTGAACTTCTTGGCTCGTAGAAGTCCAATAAATTCAATTTTCAATGTTAAAAATCAACCACGAGCGATAATTTTCTTAGTCTTTAAATATAATAAATTTAATATTTTCTGCTGATGTCGAAGCTTTGTAGAACGTATAATTACGAAAATCGAAGTTGTTTTTTTCATCTTCCGTTCTCAGTTTATTTGACTACGAATTTGATAAACAGTAGTCCAAGGTGTCAAACTTACTGCAACAGCCGGTACAAATTACAGAAAAGAAACCTCTTTTTTATCCCGTCTACTCATTGTTCCAGTGCAGAAAGTTCCAACGAAATTGGCAGGGAGCATCAAGCTGACACTCCTCGTTAGTTTCTCCTGCGAAGTACGCGCGCGCACTGGCCGATCACCGTGCGCGGGCTGTTTCTGGTCGCTGTAACTCCTCGTTCAACGCTGCAACGCTGCGGCGCAAAGCGAATTCTCTCATTCAAGCTCGCACAGCCGGCGACTCGCCATTATACTAGTTTCGCCCTTTAAATTGAGATAATGCGCGCGCACCGTTTACCGCGCGACGTTTACCTTTCTGCCTCTTGTTCGAAGTTTACTTTGCGCACGCCAACGAGAAGTTTAATCAACTGATTCATACGGGAAAATCGTCACGATAATTGTGTACGCAGCGACGGCATTTTGTTTTGAAGTGAGCTCAACTTTGGACGTAATTAGGCCACGATTTGAAAAATTTTTGTTTGAGGATCATTCAAATAATAAAAATATTTTCAAGAAAATAATTAGAGCCTGCGTGCATTATGCATGCGTTCTTCTAAAAATGTAATATGCGATCACCTACTGACTCCACAATGAATAATCTGCCAACCCGTTACAAAATAAAAAAAAATACCAAAAAATGATTCTGCACATGCAAAAAAAAATGACCAAAATAAAACCGAAATAATAAGTACTACAACCACAAATTCCTCAAGAATCCGTTCTCTACATCTAATCATCTAAAGGCACACACGCTGAGACAGCGGGGAAGGGAGACTTAATCATTTGTAATTCTCAATCAAATCGAACGAAAACAAAATCCAGCTCCCTACAAACCAGGCGGCTGGCCATTTAGGGAAAGACACGTGCGCACCACTAGACTATCTCGTAGCGATGTATCTCAGAAGAGAGAAACGCTTGGCGAACATCGCGCTATATACGTCGACGAGAGAGAAAGAGAGAGAGAGAGAGAGAGAGAGAGAGAGAGAGAGAGAGAGAGAGAGAGAGAGAGAGAAAGCGGGCGTGCGGAGAGCTCTTGATTTCCGCAAATTGATCGTGTCTGTCCCGAAAGCTCCGCGCGCCGGCCGCCTCGGATTCACGGGTAATTTCATCCTCGGCCGGAGACGTTCCAATTAGGCCTTTGCCCGCGCCGGGCACACGTGAGTGTGTAACTGTATGTGTGTGTGCATGTGCGTGCGTGCGTGTATATGTGTATATGGGTATGTGTGTCCGTGTGTGTATCCAGTCAACTCGAGCGTATAGGTATAGCGTGAAGTGAGAAAGAGAGAGAGAGAGAGAGAGAGAGAGGAGAGGGATGGAACGGGCTCTGTCGTTACGGGGCTGAGCTACCGAAATGTTGTTTACCATCACTTCGGCAATTGCACGCCCAAGCGCGTTGCTGTATACGCGTGGTAAGACCAGCGCGCGATTTCCAATTCAATTTGTTAAGATGTCTGTTTCTGTTAATAAGACGATTTACTTTTCTTCGAACGCTCTTCTTATACGTAAAAAAAGCGAGCGACAGTTATATCTTACTTAGACCTTAGTCATGGCCTAATTTGAACCGAACTACACTTGAACAATTAGGCCTATCTAATTAAATTTTTTACTCACGTTGATGTAGAACCTTTGTTATACCGTAATTCAGACAGCTACAAACCTTAATTGAAATTTAATCACCTTGCAAATTTAAAACGGATAAGAACACAGTGATCCAATTAATCTATCCAATTAATCGGTTTGACACAGTACTTGGAATCAAATAAAACAAGTGTCCTGTCAAACCGCCAATTTAATAGCACTGACGTATTCCAAACGTCATTTAAACATATCTCAAAGCAGTCGAAATCCGCTGCGCAGTTTGCTAACGCACGACTATATACTCGCCGCAAACACGCGCACACGTTCCATAGAAATTCGAACCTATCGACTGGCCGCGTGGGCGAAAGTCACTTTCAAGTATAGTTAGGTCCCGCATGCAATAGAACTAGCTCGCTCCCTCGGCCATATACACAGACGCGCGATTTAACGGCTGGCTAAGCTCGCATTATGCTCGGCTTGCTGTTGAGCGATCGCAGCAGCAGCCGGAGCCGATCGCTCGTACAGCCCAGCGTTCCAGAATACCACCGCATGTATATCCGAGGAATTTTTTCAGGCGTGGGATTAGCTGCCCCTTCCTCCCTTCCCCCAAGCGTGCGCGTGTTATCCGGGCCCCGCTCAATTGCGAATAATTTCGTTGGTTGCTCTACTACTACTCACTTTTTTAGAGTATGCACACATCTATGCCAACAGGAGATATTCGTGCACGGTAGCTGATGATTGCTCTTCCGGTTATTCCAAGCGTAGCACGCGCATAACGTTCGTGCGTGCATGGTTAAGCAGTGCACGAAACTGCGGCGTGCGCGCGCTCGGAAGGAATAAATTGTTGCTGTTATCTGTCTGTTTAATTTGTTGGCTGGAGAAAATTTGACAGCGACGTCGTGATTTTTTGTTACGAGTACTTACCTGAGACCGTTAATTTCAATATAAGTAGCCTGTTTTCATTACAGAATTATTTTTCACGGAAAGAAAAATTCTTGAAGGTTTTAAGAAACATTGTTTTTTAACAATGTTTCTTAGAACCTTCAAAGATTCTTTTAAAGTAAAAAAAAATTTGCATATGGACAAAAATTTTTGCATGAGTGTCAAAAATACAAATATACCCAAACCTTTATAAATTGATCAGATCAAACATTAATCAAGAAAACAAATAATCTTGACAGTTATTAAGATTAAAATCTAAAATTATCTATCAACACAATACAGTTTAACGTTCGCAAGAGCGTTGAATAAAGAATCAATTGGAATATTCTGAATTAAAAAGTCAAAAGTATTTACGCAGCCAAGAGCCTACGATTTGCTTATCTTCGAATAAGATAAAAAAGAATGAGAAAAAATCGCAAGGGACAGACAATACTCAACTACAAAAAAGAATTCATACCAATTGAGTTAGCGCGCTCCAGTACTCTTCTGATGCGCGCACATGCGTGCGCAGTGAGAGGAAATGAATAAATCTGTTCTTTCTATTCTCTCTCATACTCTCTCTCTCTCTCTCTCTCTCGATTGGAATCCAATTTTTTATTTACACACTGCTAATTCTCATTGGAAAGCAAAGAATAAAGCATTATCTATAGGATAGGCTCGCGTTAAAAGGGGGAGATGTCACATATGCGTGCACACATCCTAACAGCGAGCGTGTTGTTCGATCACCCGTTTCCGCCTCTTTCGCAGCTCGTCTGCGAGCGTGCTGCTCGAGCCTTCCCTCACCTGCATCACGGCACTTTAGCACATATACGTGCGCGCTCTCATGTTCGGCTGCGCTTTAAAAACAAACAAACAGCTGTGTGTGTATGTGCGTGTGTGCGCGCACGCGCGTGTATGTGTGTAAAGGGTATGTGTATACGTGTCACCACTTTTTTCTAATTTTTCTCTTTTATACAAGTAAGATGAATTAGTATAAAATTCTAAAAATCGCACCCGAATATAAAATGCATTTTCTGTAAAAATGTGGCTCCAATCCGATTCCTAAAGATCAACATTTTGTCCGGATCTAGAATCAAACTCTTTGCGTAACATGTTAGATATTCAAAGTAACGCGCAGATTGTCCAGACCCAAGAATGTTTTATACATCAGTAAATGGAGGCTATTAGAATTTAGATTAAAAAATACAATGTATAAAATAAGTACCTGAAAGGGCCCGGAAACACATTTTATTTCTTTGTTTTTTATAGATGAGTTATTTATTAGAGAAATTCCCAACAAAATTTCTCCAAAGTGATTAAAAAACTATGAAATAATTATGGCTTATAACTTTTATTATTTTACTATCCTAACAAAAACTAATAGAACCCTTCGATTCAGCGGTTCAAAATATAAGAGAAAATCTATTTCAAAAGTTGCAATTTCAAAATTTTCACTGCTTTTTCAAATGATAAACGTTTTGATCCATTTTTTACATGTACAACCCATAAGAAACTTCGATTGCTTTGAGGCACGTGAAAAGTGGATGCTATCGGTTCAAAACCTATTTGCGCATGGTTTTTGAGATCGGTAGAAGCGATTTTTGCCCGGCCCAAGTGAAAAAAAAAATTAAAAAAAATAACGTCCACCCTAATGTACGTACACAAAAATGATTTAAAATTTTCTATTAATTTATGTGAAAAACGTACTTATGCGAGTCAGTTACAAAGTATTGTTTTTAAATTCAGACAAAGGAAGTATGTTTTTACCGTTCATACATTCAAAAACTTAGTATGCATAAAAGTGTTCTAGCTTCCTCTGACTTGCATATGTAAAATTCTCAAATAAATTCGTTTCTTGAAAATCAATAAAGTCAAATGAATAATTTATATCAATATACAAACGATAATTTTTTGACTAAATAATTATAAATATGTTTGGTCATATATAAATATTTTTGGAAGCTATTTAACGATTCCAAAAATAAATGTATTCGGGAAATAGTCTAAAAAGTTGTTTGTTTGATTATTACTTCTTTTTGTGTCTTAATTTACAAATTTTCATTTTGTATGAAAATTACGCACTTTTTATTTTGAGAATCACCTCCGGAT
This sequence comes from Eupelmus azureus, assembly GCA_030522685.1. Taxonomy (NCBI): domain Eukaryota; kingdom Metazoa; phylum Arthropoda; class Insecta; order Hymenoptera; family Eupelmidae; genus Eupelmus; species Eupelmus azureus. The sequence continues at coordinate 10,118 of JAPYZA010001411.1, read as the reverse complement.
CCATATCCTTAGGGACTCGATTTGGGGCCTAAAGTTCAGAAACTAACAATTAAGTCCAGCTAATCAAAATTGATTTCTATTTAGGATCGCTACACAAATCTAATAGTTCATCCAAAATTCACGAAGCCATTTCCCTATTCTAAATGTCTACATAAGATTTACATATACAGTCTGTACGTACTTACAAAACAAACTTCCATCCCGTATCCAGATGTTCCTGCCCATCCCTATCATACAACCCATATCCACGTGCACATGCCTTGGTCAATTTCCAATCGAGAGCTTCAGCATAGCTCACGCTCGGCCAGAGGAACGGCCACAAGAAGCGCGAGCGGCGATCGATCGACGTATTATTTTCCCCTCTTTTTCCTCTTTCTTGTATTTTTTTTCGCCCCGGCCGGCGCGCCCACCCCTTGAACCCTCGCTGCTTGTATCGCTTTACGAGGGTCGGAGAGAAAAGACGCCGGGCTCCGCTAATAAATATCAGCACGAGCTCGGGAGTGTCGAATCCACGGAGATTTTCTTTCGCCAGCTCCTTCGCCCGTCCTCTCCTTCTCTCCTCCTTTCCGCGCGTCTTTTTCCACTATACGCGCGTCTTTTTTCAAAATCGCCCGCTAATACACCGGCGCTCAGCCCTCGGCCACGCATTCAATTATACGCCGCGCTTGTCCGGTACATATCGATTTTCCATCTCTCGCGGCGTGCGCGCGAGCTTTTGCAATTTCGCCTCGCTGCGCTCTCCTGGCTCTCGCTCTGCAGGATGCGGAATCACGAGCGTGCGTTGGGGTATTAATCATTATGGGCGAGAGAAGACGAAACGCGGCCCCCGGCGCAGCCGAGTGCGGCCGAGCATATTGATTCAGGTGTAAGACTGTGCGCTTCAACTGCGGGAAATATTGCGGCGGCTGTTTTTCGAATGCGCGATTGATCAGTTAAATGCTTAGGGGAATATCAATCGAATAGCCGGATGCAAAAAGGGGCTTATAGTGCTGATGAAAACGGAAATGCATTGTCTAAGGGGATAAACTTTGAAATTAACAAATTGGTCTTTGAAAGATGCTTAGGTTATTTTAAAAGAATAAGAAAAATAATTTTTAGTAATATAAATTGAAGAACGTAATAGATTTGCTTGTTTAAGTAACTGTTATTCCCACCTAAACAATAATGGATACTTAATTACTCAAATAAGAAAATAATGTTACTTTAAAAAACTTAGAATGTTTAGCTAAATTAATGGATTTCCAAAAGTTTAGCTTTTCATTTGTTCAAGACTATTTCTAAAAATGGTCTTCTTCAATATCTTCAGATATCGATTTTGCATAATAGACAACAAGGAAGTACATAAAAAATAGTAAAAATGTTTCTTATGCACTCGTTCTGAAAAATCAATACAAAGTAAAAACACACAGCTAGCTTTCCTGGTTTCTACTTTCACAACCGGAAAACGCTTCGGTTCCTTTCTGGACTTGCCGGTGTTTTGTATAAAAATTGTATATTCACGGGCTCCTAAAGTCATAAAACACATTTGTGCTTTGAAAACTTGCAAAAAAGCCTTTACACCGTTACGAAGACCTTTTGAAGCAGCTAGGAAAAAAGGGCTCTAAATAAAATCAAAGCGAATAATATGCAGTTTACCGTAGCGCGGACCAACCCGATGAATACACATTTCTTCAATTTAAAAGCCAAAAAAAAAAGTAATTTTCGACCAAAAGCCTTTACTAAACAGCGCCGGTCTAAAACAAAAAACAAAAATAAATTGACAAAAGACACGGGATAAAAGAATCAACGCTTAAAATGAAAACAATCAACTTTTCCCTCGTCCACCCCCGCAAAAAAATTCGAATCACCAATCGTCTACAAACTTACTTCCGCGAAATATTCAAACAAAAAACAACGCGCAAAGGAACTTGAAAAAAAAAGACAGCAACAGCGACGGCTGCAAGCTCGATAAATCGAAGGGGTGAGCTCGGCGGCGTTATACAGTAGCGCAGGATTGCAGGCGCGATTAAAAGTCGAGAGGGGAGTTCGGAAAATAAGGGCGAGCTTCGCCCGCCGAGTGTGTTTTTTTTTTTGCGCTCGCGCGGGCGAGCCCCTCGACAAGGAGGAGAGAGAAACGAGGTCGACGAAACTCAAAGGGACGACGGCATTTAATCAGGCCTTTCATCCGGCCCCCGCGTATACAGCTCGCCGGTATAGATATATCTATATAGAGAGCATCGTGTAGAGAGCATCGAGGGACGCCTAATTTTGATTTGGCCCTTTTCGGCCGGCCGGAGAGAGAAAACCGCATTTCCTCTTTGTGCGCGAGCGCGGGAGGAGAAAAAAGTGGCAGAGCTTCTGCCGCTGCTAGCTTCGTCTTTGTAGTCGCGAGGGCAGGCTTCTTAAAGAGATTTTACTGCGGTTCGCCTGTGCGATATGATATACGTTGGTAAATGTTATATGCCTGCTGAATATGCGCACCGCGGAATCAAACGGGTCTCAGACTATATGGAAAATTTTGCTTCTTCGTCATCTGCTATCCTGGCTTTGTGTCCTTAAGCTTCTTTGTAAAATGTATGATGTATTTTATTGTTGGGTTGGTTATAGTAATTATTTAATTTTATAATGAATTTGCTGTTCCCTTTGTTTATTAGAGAAACGAGAGAAAGATTAAACAATAGATTTATTTCGAAATATGTATTTACGATTAATTATTCTACCTTTATTGGAAAAATGTAAATATAACATTCAAATAGGAAAATCACACTCGATCTTAATTAGTTTAATATTTAGATGATGTAACGAACAAAAAGTTTTAATTGGGTTTTTACTGATAAGTTCCGCAACTATAAAAATATTGCACGGAAAAGCACCGCACTCGTTTTCAATACTTATATATCAAACGTCAAACAATAATTTTTTCATTTGAAAAATAACCGAGATTGGAACGAAACACCAACATTATTAAAAATTTATATATTTACCTTTACTTAAAAAACTTTATACATCATCGCATACTCTCGCAACAACAAACTCGATTTTACAATAATTTATCGGAAAAAACGATGCATTCCCCCTTCACGGCAGCGCGCGGCTCGATTTACGCACGCGATCCCGCATTACAGCCTCCTTAAACCGTGAAAAACTCGCCGGCCTTTTCCGCTTCCGGACAGTTATTTCCCTCGGCCATTTCTCCCATCCCACGCGCGCATTCCTCTTTTTTTATCCCCCTCGGCTAGCGCGAAATTCTCCCGTTCTTTTTTTTCGTACGTCCACGAGCTGAAATTATATATCGGCATCCGGGATCGCCAGTAGTGCCGCGAGCTTGATTTGTGCAAGCGCATTATGAAGGACGTAATAACGTAAATTGCATCGTTACGCCGGGTAACTGCCGCGAATAAGTCAACGAGTGGCCCTTTTTTTTACTGATTCCCCCCGAGTCATTTACGTAATTCTTTCGGAATAAACTACACGAGCGAGCGCGCGAGCCCCGCGCGCAGGAGTAAATACACCGGCCTCGTATAAAGTGTCGATAAATTTTATTATTCTATTAAGGCGCGGGAAGCTTCCAGGCGTTGTTTAATTTTAGCGCTCGCCATAGTTTGAATAAAGTATAAAGCGGTCGAATTGGATTTTGCTTCGCGTGTAACGGGCCTTTTAAAATGTACTGCTAAAGCGCGGGGATGTAAACTCTGGATGATTGCAGCGCGTCTGTTGCGAGGAAAAAAATTGTGTAATGCGATTAAACGAAAAAAAAATGTTCAGCTTTGATTATATTTGTATGCACTTTATTCGGGTCGATTTAATTTCCTTTCTATAACAATCTTTGCTGAGCTGCGTAATAATAGAACGCGAATAATTGATGTAATGAACTCTCAGCTTGTTCGCTTCCGTCCGTTATCGGTTGATGAGCGAAATTGGTTATTCATAAATTGGGTTATTTTACAAATTATACGTTATCAGTTTGAAATTATTAAGATAGTTTCGCGATCAATTCAATGTAAATGAAATAATAAGCTGCATATTGATTCTGTATGTAAGGTATTTTTTTCTGATAAAAGAATGTTTTGCCTACTTACCCAAATTCACAATGTGATAATAATTGTTTTTGTATGCGTGAATAACAGAACATCTCAGGTTAGTTTATTATTGACATGCAAAACTCAAATCATTCCATACGTTTGTTACATCTGGCAACATTTATATTCTAAAATGCTCACTTTAAACAAACTTCAAAGCTTTAAAACAAAGTAAGATAACTAAAAAAAGATCGTTAATAAAAAAAAAACAAAAAGAAAAAACGCTTGCTCCTCTCACCAACAATCACTCAGGCATATATAAACTCTCAAGCAGCCGAAAAATTTTTCAAAAACTTTCTCACCCTCAACCCGGCGCGCCAGCTCTCACGCTTCCTTTAGCAAGCCAAGCTCCATACAAGCGCAAATTTCGCACTCCACATATCCACAGAACGAGGAGCAAACTTAGCCGCCCAGCGAAATCCCTTTGCACACTCGACCCAGTTGAATTCGGTAACGCACGCACGCAAAACCTCCTCCTCCCCCGCACATACACATACATATACGATAACGCCGGGCGCGGGCTTCGAGATTTAAACCCTCGGTGCGCATAAAGGGCAGCTCGGCTGCTAGTAAAAACACAAAAAAGAAGGAAGAGGAAGAAGCGAGGACAAAAGAAAAGCAGCCGAGAAGGCACGTTTCCCGCACACTGGGGAATGCTGCAAGCTTTCTCTCTCTCTCTCTCACACACACGGATAGAGTCATAATCTCGTTAAGCACACATTGACGCGAGCCAGCGCGCCAGCCCGACGTGACTCCATTAAGATCTTTCGCCCTGGCAGAGGGACTCCGCTCCCTTGCTTATATACGCCGAGCGAGCGGCTCTTTATCCGCCCATCTCTCGCTCTCTCTCTCTCTTTCTCTCTCTATCCGTCGGACGGAGACAAATTTCTTCGCTCGGCCATATTCCTCGGCTGCAGCTGGCTGGCTGGGCGATCGGAAAGCTGGATTCCCAGACGACGTCTCATACCGGAGGACGGCTAGTCGGGAATTATCGCCCGGATTTGGTCTGTGAGAGAGAGAGAGTTACGTTCGTTCTGAAAACGTCTTGTCTGGGTGGAAGTATTTCAATCTTTCATGATGTTGGAAACAATTTTGATTCGGAAAACTGCCTGAATAGTCATTCCAAAAGAGATGAGTTTCGAGATTTTTGAACACTAGATCCGAGAAAAAGATCGGATCTAGTGTTAATATTAAACAACTTGAGTGAGACAGCAATGCTCTTTAGTGTAATAAGATTTTTTCAAAATTTTAAATTATTTATTGCGTTGAAAATAATATAAACAAACTTTTGGCTGTTGAAATTTATGATTAATTTTAAAAAACTTTGAAATATGAAATTGCAAAAATAAAGCTGCATGAAACAAAATTGAATGCGCTTTGGGCAACTTTCTATATTCATTATCAAACTTCCAATTTCATCTAGTGAACTATATTTTTACAATTTCCTATATAAAATTTTTTTTAATTAATCTTTTTTTTTATTAATTTGAATGTCAATTACTAGTGGCGAAACAGTTTACAAATATGAAAAAATGTAAGCATGGTTTATTTAGCAATGAATTATTTGATTAATAGGTGTAAGGGTATAAAAACGTATATTCAACTGGCAAAATTTGCAATTGGTCTGATTATTATTAGTTAAATATAAATTTTATAAGTTGCACCTAATCGCTGAAGTTTTGTTAGTTAGCTCTTGTCCTAACTAGTATCTATATAATTGTTATACCTAGATTTTTATCAATTTTACTTAAAGGTACACTCACACTCAAGAATCGAAGCAGCAGGTGGATAGATGCACTCACGGATCCTCGAATAACACTTTGTTCTCCTTTTACTCTCCAGGTCGAGCACCGCCGATTCTCTCTTCGCTATTACTTTTCGTCTCGTAACCGCGACTCGAAGCTCGTCTCCAAGTTTACAGAGATATATTATCCGCTTGGCAAATGAAACGTTCGAATTGATCGGCGATAAAGAAGAAAACTCTCGCTATTCCTCCAACTCTTCTATTCTCCCGCGTTTAACTTTTGCCACGCTCAACTCATAAATTAAATGATTCGCGTGGCTAGCCCCCCCTATTCACGTATATATATATACAATATACTCCATCCCGGCTCTTAATTGCCCGTTTCTGCAATAATGAAGTCCCGCATTAACCGCGCCCCGCTGATTTACGGCTCTACTTTATGAATCAATCCAATTTACGGCCGCGCGCCGTCGCACTGGTAAACACGAAATTGTTAATTAAGATCGCCTCTCAATCTATTAAACTCGCTCCGAGATCCTCGCCGCGCCTGCCCGCGCGTTAAATATGAACGCCCCCCTCGTCCTCCCCACCTCCCTTCGCCGAGACAGCCAAGAAAGACACCGGACTATTAAAATTAATGGTTTAATTCGTCTTACGCGAATCGCCCCGAGCGTTTTATCATTTTTTATTGTTCTCGAAAAGCCGACATAACGCACTCGCCGAGTAACAAGTCGTATTTTTTCCCTCTCGCGGAATCGTCGCAGCGAGCTTCTCGCCGATCGATTTCTCCGCGCGATAAACCCGCCGACGGGGAATTATCGCGTCGCCCCCGCGCGCTGCCTTATTCTTACGTCCTCCATATTTCTCAATCGCAGGGGCGCATTTGTCTTCCCGAGCTCTCGCTGCATAACGAGTTTCTCCCCCGCGCTGCTTTTTTTTAGCGCGCGGCGCCGGTGTGTAGTTCGTCTGACTAAACGCATGGCTTTACTACTGAGCGGACTTTGCACCAGCTACTTGTCTCGCGGCGTGTAGAACGAGTGTAAATGCGTTTTTGTGACTACGTAAGCGTGGGATAGAGCTGAGTGCTCGAGAGTTAACGCATAGCGCGAGGATAATTGAAATTTGTGGATACTTTTTTCAAAAGTCAATGCACGGAAGTAAAGTAATGTAATTGAATAATAGGAGAGTTTGCCGAATACCCTTCGGTGAACTGGTTAAAGGAAAATAAAGCGAACTGAGAACCGGTAAAAGTCATGCGTCTGAGAAGTACGAAGCTCGCTACACCGTCTCGGCAGCTTGGTAATATTCTTTTTATTCTCTGCTTTACTGCGCCCTACCGTAAACATCCCGCGTCTTATACTCCGGGAATACAAGATTCCCTCTATTCTAATTTAGCAAAGCACATAGCTGCCCTACAGTACAAGCCACGCGTGTATACTCCAGCATCGCCTGACGTACAGGAACTTAACCTTCCACTTTACCGGCTGCAAACTGGGAATACCTCGACATTTTTTTACTCGACGCTCGTCGCTCCTCTATATATGTTTATTACACCGGCGTCCACGCGTGCGACGCTCGAGTCCTTTTTTTCCTGTCGCCTCGACCCTCTGTCCCCGGGCCGTATGAAATTACTGTTGCCGTGGAAAATAATGAGATTTACCGCAGGCGCGCGGGGCTAAATTATTGCGACGAATCACGCGAGAGGGAGACGCATTAAGTGGAACACACGCGCTCTGAATTTATATTCAACACCGAGGACGCGAGCGATTTTTTTTTCCTTTTTACGTCCGCGCGCCTGTGAGCTCTTGACGGTCCTTCGCGAAATGTAGATTAACGTTATGAATGTCGCGCGAGCGGCGAGCGCGCGAGGTGCATCTAGAGATATCGCCGCTCCTTTAATTTTTTTGCGCACGCGGCGCTACGGGGGTGGATTCGAAAAAAATAGGGGGAGGGGTAAAGAAGCGGTATCGCGAAATACGGGGATTATTTATTGTTTAGCGCGAGCCGGGGGAGTCGGATGCATTATTCAAAATTAAATGAAGCGAATGGCTGTGAAAAATAAAAGCGCGCTTTTTTCCGCCGCGATTTATCGTGCGCGAGGTTTTGAGGGAAAAAAGTTTAATGGAATGATGCTTTTGTTAAATATGATTAAGAGATTAAGTGTGACGATTCTTTATTGACCGAACAGATTTAAATAGATTGGCGCGTTCGAGCGATTAATATTTCGGATTTTCGTTCGGCGACGTGAGGTAAAAGAACGGATTAACGTCGCAAACGTCAGTCACGCCGGCACACGCCGCAAAAAGGCGTGATTTCTTCCTTTTTTTTTCACTTTTAGCGTTAAAATTCCCAGGATTAACGGGACTGCAATCATAAAATCGAAAATTATGGATAATTATTTCATTACCCGGCGGTCGCAATACGAAAAATCTCCGGCCGGACAGCCGCCACAGGAGATGATTTTCATTGGCCGTAATAATGTTTGCTCTCGCGGAGAGATAAAAGTGTCAATAATTTAGCGGCTGTGCGCACGAAAATTGCTCTGTCGAGGAGCAGAGGAAAAAAAGGGAAAGGCATTTGGCGTACAAAGAGAAACATCCCCGGGGCAATAGACTGACGGCTGTTTTGCGTGAATGCCAGCACGCGCGCGCTGGATGAATTTTACACAAGTTTATGGACGCGCTGGCGCGCTAATGGATTTATCGATTGGGGAAAAGGACATTTTCAATGGTCCTTGATTTTTTCATAGGTGAATGTGCGTTTTCCGATAAATTTAGTCTTTTAATATTGTTTTATTAAGGAGAAAAGTAGGATCAATACAATCGTGATATTTCCTTGTTAAGTTTCAATCGCGAATGGATATTTCGCTTTATGTATACACTCAGGCGCGATATTTTAAATTATTACGAGTTTGTCTGGCATTCAAATAAATGAAACCTTTTAATAACACTGCGTTAAAGTTATACAAGAATCATTATTATTCTAACGATGATATACATCGTATTTTCCTGAAAAAAATAAAATTTTATATCGTTGAAAATTTTAAATTTATTTTAGAGTATACATTTATTATCCTGATTTAGTACATTTATCTTTATTTTATATTTTATATATTTATGTATATATAACAGATAATAATCATTAATTTATTTTTGTTACAGGTGAGTTGCCGAGATTTATCCAATACGGCTTCAATTGGTCCATATGTAAGAATTATATTATTCATAAATATTCAAAATAACTTAATTTTAAACACTAAATTATTATTAAAAAAAACGCTTAATTTGAATGAACAAATATTTCATACTCTCTTACAATCGCACTAAAAATAACAGCGCCAAAAAAATCTACTGGAATTACTAAACCATCTAATCGCAAAACAAACATCTAATTTCAAATTCCCATTAAAACAAAAAATCGCCCCTACCAATTACCTCTAATCCACATAGGCGAACAATAACAAGAAGCCCCCACAAGCACTCGATCCACCAACATTTCCACAAGCTCACCAGTAGAAAAGAAAAAAAAGCACTCTCGGGAAAACAGCCCATCCGCCCACGCGATCCCGAGAAAAGTCGGCCTTATCAATCTCCTCTTTTTCTCTCTCTCTCTTCCTCCTTCCTCTCGAGCAAAGAAAAAGCGAAATCAGGGGAAAGCGATTCGCCCCCTTGGCTCGCATCGGCGCGTAACGAGGCTCGCATTAGCACGACCGGGGCTTTAATGGAAATTGCGGCCGAATCGAATTGACATCCAGCCAGAGCTCGCGCGTTTGCGATCCTTAACGTGCCGGCGGTGGCGATTTCTGACCGTGGCAGAGCCATGGCGGCCTTGCGCTTGCGCGCCGCTGTAGATATACGTATATATCATCGTCTCGCGGATCTGAGCGGGCGAGGCTCTCCGGTTACACTGTCCGGCCGGGCCCTCCCCGTAATCGTGCATAATAATTACGAGCTCATCAATTAGCGACAGGCCAGCGAGCCTGACGCTAATGCGCGCCTGGGCGTGCCCGAGTAGCTGGCTCTCTTGGCTGCCGCTTGTACACGCTGTTTCCTACAGAGTTGTGTGGTTTTTTTCGTCTGTGTGTTATGTGGTTAAAGATAAGAATTGTTTGGTGAGTGACAAATTTATTGGTGGTTAGTTAGAATTGAATATTTGCATGGAAAATTCCATTAGATCCACGAGTTGGGATATTGACATGTATTTTTTCATTTTTTAACTTTTTTTTCACTGATTAACAAAAATACTTTAATAGGGTCCGTAATTCAATTTTTATGAATCGCAGTCCATAGTAATAGTACTATCAGACCTCGTTAAAT
>JAPYZA010001410.1:0-10002 GCA_030522685.1 Eupelmus azureus | reverse complement strand
TTACTTAAAAATTAAGTTAAACCTAGAATAAATAGTAATAAATTAATATTATTAATCAATACTTTAATTGATTTTTTACTATTTTTATTTTGTATTATACATGATAATAAGCATATAAACATATAATACAAAAAATCTATCTTATTAATTCACACTTTAATCTAATTATTAATTCTTTTTGCTATTTTTATTTTTATATTATATATGACAATATAACAAATGGCTATAATAAGACAAAATTGCTTTCCAAACAATAATCTATAAAGTGCACATGTATTTCTGCAATTTTAAGTTGCAATAATAAATATATAAGTAAGATTTATAATACCTCTTTTAGATTTCTCAAATAGAGCTTTATTCCAAGTATAATATTTCAACTTTGTTTATTTTATCACAGAGATAGCTTTCTTATTGTAAATCTAATCCCTGAATTTATACCACGTCCGTACATGCATTTACACCTAAACGTAAAACAGTTGAAAGAAAGCTTTTTCGCTATAACTTAGGTATATGTATAGAGAGATCAAGAGACGCGGTATAGCGCCTCGAAGGCAAGTCTGAGTCACAAATGTAGACGAAGCCTGAGAAGCACTCCGCGTACTCTTATCACACGAAAATTTATATATAATACATAAGTCCTACGCGGCGCAGTGCTGTCCTCTATTTCTATAGCGATGCGTAGTGTTGCTACCGTGCTGGGCGCTGAAATTTCATTTTGCATTTTCTCTTTATTATTATTCACTACTTTACTGAGCGAATGAAGTATTCTAAAATAATGATTTCATATACTAGACCATTAAATAGTATTTTTAAAACTGTTTTAATCTGAACAAAATAGAAAAAAATGAAATGTCACAATCGCCCAGCGACCGCAGCGCTTATGTATATATAGTCTCCATAAAATACTATCATGATGGATGCTTCCTTCGTAGATTCATGCATTGAGTTAAATTTATGCAACCATGGGATGAACCTACATTTGCCACCATTCAAGCGTAATATAGACTTTTTTATAAATGTAATTGTTAGGTTCACATAAACACATATGACCGTATACAACAGTATACGCATACAAAAATTTGGTGATTTTCGCTAGTGCCAACGTAAATAAATGTGCTCGCAGAGTCCACGCTATTCTTTTGTTATGCCTAGAGGTTCTTTAAGTTGGCAATTACTTGTACTTGGCTCAATATCTGAGCGTAGTATTGTCTAATAGGTTTCTACTTTTTTCAAAATACCTCGCGATTTTCCATTCAAATTCAAAATACATTTATATGCGGGAAACATCATAAATGTTATTAATTTTGTACTACGATAAAAAAGAACACAAAAACTAAATGTTGAACTTTGTAAGCTCGAGCTAAAGCTTTGGTAAATCATTTTCAAAATTTTCATAACTGTTGTAAATTGCAATCAACATATGTAAAGATGTAATTCATTCTTATTAACTATACAATAAGTTGATTTTACAAAGCCTTTTACGTATTTCAAATTGTACTGCAAGAAATTTCTTACAATAATCAGCAATCTATTGCTTCAAGTTTTTGCACGAATCAATTTTTTTTACCACTCCTATAATAACTTGAATGATAAAAAAAGCGTTCAATTCCGTCCCGTAATCCTCCATAAAATTTAACATATCTCCTTAATAAATAAATGAGCATTTTTGTTACAGTACGGACTCTATTCTTCCTTTATGGCGTGCTTTGTTTACACGATTTTTGGCTCGTGCAAAGACGTGCCGGTCGGGCCGACTGCTATAGCCGCAATCATGACTAGAGAAACGCTGGAGAAATCACATCTAGGACCAGACTTCGCTGTTCTTCTTACTTTTATATCGGGAGGCGTCTCTTTACTTATGGGTGTCTTGCAATTAGGTAAGTTTTTTTTAATTAATTAATTATGTGTAAAATTCATATATATTAAATATAATAAAATTACTTAACCGATCGTTTAATTATGAATCCGATTAAATAAGATCAAAAAATAAAGAATGATCGAGATTGCATAATTATTTATGAATTTTTCATTAATTATTGATACTATATAAAGTCACATTTAATTTATAGCTACACTGGCTTAAAAATATAAATTTTTGAAATAAAACCGATGTTAATAATAAAACTTGCGGAACGAAATCAGCCATAAGAATAAACGCTATCTTTGCGCAGCTCAATGAATTTTTACTATCGCTATTAAGTAAGGACGATGAGATTTACGGTTGCATATTTATAGTTTCTCCATGATTCTTGATAGTGTTTGAATTAAATTTAGCCTCTGGCTGTAATTCTTCGCGAAATGATTAGTCTTCGAGGACAAATTTTTTTTTCTCCAGCCCCTCCGCAACTGTAATTGTGTCCTGCATTTTTCCCACTTATGCTCAAAGCGAAACGTTTTCTTTACTTTTCTAGAAATAAAACATACATAATAAAAATCAAAGCAATGCCAGCTGCCCATTATTTGAACTATTTAAAACTGATCTACGTAAAACGAAAGAGCGCGCTATACTTTCGTTCCCAGATACACGAAAAAGGCGATTATAGCGCTTTGATGTGAAACTTATTGGTGTGCTATGGTGTCGACAAACTTTTATGATAGACACTATATTCAATTGTCTATTCAATTGTGTATAGTTGCTTATTCAATACCCAAGGTAATTATTCTCCCAAATACAACCCCAAGCACACTTGTTCTTGTTACATCGGCCTATCTCGATCGCGGCTTAGGAATAAAAAAGATGAAATACTTAATTACTAAGTACGTAACGATTATAATTGCGAATACTTGGAACTTTCCAGTTGGAAAACTAGGAAACGTCGATGTTTAAAGAATTCATTGTCTTTAGAAATCAATAACGATTTTATATAATCACATTAAACGTTCCAATTTCATATTGATTACATTTCTGAATTATTATATACATTTCTTTTTTTTAATGGGGAGGATCATTTTCTTTTATTGGTAAAATCAAAGACAAAATGATTTTAATCAAAATTTTTTCTCAAGGCATTTTAGCTTATCGAAAGAAAAGGCATTACTTAAGTGCTTATTAAAAGTTTATTACGGTACCAGTAAAATTTCTGTTATTTCGAATAAAAGTATCAAATAATGCGGGTAAATTCTTATAGAAACAATATTTTTTTTTGAATACACGCTTTTTTATAGCCGTAGATAAGCTAAATTGACGATATTTAAGGTACTTAATATTTAACTTATACAAAAGACGAATAAAACTTATTCTTATTATCATACAATTTATTTTTAAACAGATTAAGTAAAAATTCAAATTCGAGATGAGGTAGTACAATATTTTCCAAACTAAATATAATTTTTAATTTAATTGTCAATTTTTGCTTATTTTTGCGATCAATTCTATAAGCAACATTGAAAATTGAACAAAATAACTTATACTAAAAGTTTTTGTACTTTTAATGTGTGAATTATTTTTATGCAACTACTTTACTGGTTGTACTTGGCTAATTCGTAAAATATCATTTTTGATAAAGATATTATATACGAAAAGAATAACCAAATATTTTAAAATATTTATTTTAAATAAAGGTGTAACATTAAAATTATATTAATAAAAATAACATCACGTGTAAAATATTTTTGAATTTCGCGTATAAACGAATGCCGATCGTATGTGAAACTTTTTCAATATCTAAAAACATATTTTTAACCTGATAAAATTTCAGTAATCCTATACTGATTATTCATCAGTTAACAATTACGCTAATTTACCTCTAACTAAATCAGCTTCAGTGTAAAATTTTTACGCAGGAAGTTACCACCGCAGTCGGTATAAGTACCTACCACCTGAATTTAGCCGGGCGCCACGCACGAAACGAGATCGTGAAATTGCGACGTATTGTATAAGACTAGGTAGAGCCGTCAACAAAGGGGATCATTCCGCTGCTGACCCTTCGGCCGTTTAGACGTACCTATATTTCTTCACGTCTTTTTCTCTATATTGATAAGATTTTTTTTGTCATTGAAGATTCAACGAGTATTTCGTTAAAGTTTAACGAGATTACACACGCCTTATAGTCGTATATATACAGAAATCGTGAATGTTTAATGTGTAACTTCGGAACAAAAGAAGCGTAAGTACTTCGCGCATGATGCGAGTTTAAACGCGTTTGATTTTGTTTACGCAGATTGATTTATTGAAGATATTGAAGATTATTTTAGCACGTGAGACTTGAAATAAATAAGGTAAGTTTTTTAAATTATTGTACTTATAAATGTCGGTTAGAAATATTGTTTATAAAATCGTTTACAGATTACTTTTTTTGCGGGGTATTGAATTACACAAAATATTTCCGAGTAATAATCACTATTGCTTATCATTTTAAAATAACGTAGTTATTTTTCGTGTACAATTGAATACTAAAATTCTGCAACAGAAAATTAACTTTTTAAAAAAATCAGAAAATTAACTGTCAGCCCGCAAAAAGTCTCTATCATCGTCAACATCATCTTCTGACATTTCAACAGCAACCGCAATGGGAAACGTGCCGAACAGCAGCGACAGCAGTGACTCTGAACGAGACGACTTCTTCAACGAGCTTCTGGATTCTGACGACTCGAACTACAGGCGCAGATCGCCGTCACCGCCGCCGAAAAGGCCCAGGCTCGAGCTGAAGTACGACGATGAGAGCGAGAACGACGAATCCGAGTGTCGCATGATATCGCCCTACTCGTACAAAGAGCTGGGCTCGACAATCAAAATTAAATACTTTGACTGGACAATCCATGGCTTTGGTGAGTGCGACGTTCACGATAAGGGATCCATCAGGTCGCCGCTCTTCGTCGCCGGCGACTATAATCAGTTTCAGATCTACTTTGTCATGGAGAAGCTTGAGATGGAGAAGGATACGTTTTTTGGGGTCTATGCCTGTCCACTGAGCTTGGCCAGATCAGAGGCAACGGTTGAGTATAAGAGTTACATTGTAGAGTTGAGAGGGCACAAGTACGAATTAGCCAAGTCGAAGGCTCAGAAGTTTCCTCGCAAGGCAGGATTTCGTTTCTTGGGATCGCTGAGTAAGAGTCATATAATGGACGAGGATTACTGGATTTTTCGAATGGTACCAGAAAATGACTTGACTCTGGCCTTTAAGATTACTGTGAATTACAAGCAAATGAACAATTTTGAGAAGCTGCGTAAATTGATTGAAGATAATCCAGTTAGAGATGTTAAAGTAGTTGTAAAGGGAAAAGAATTTCCAGCAAACAAAAAGATCTTGGCAGAAAAAAGTCCTACTTTTGCTAAATTATTAGAGAAACCTAAAGATGTTAAAAAATTGAAGATTGACGGTATTGAGCCTGAAGTTATGAAACAAATAATTGTGTATAGTTACACTGGAAGAGTTACAAAGCTCTTTACATATACTGACAAACTTTTAGCAGCAGCAGATAAATTTAAACTCAAAGATCTGAAAACTATGTGTAAAAAAGTACATGCAGAATAAAATCTGCAGTTAGATTGAACTAGAATTCATTAACTGGTTTAATGATTACCAAGACATATGTAGAGATACATTATTTACTTTTTAATCTTAGTAGTGATAAATATTTATATCACATATAAACTTAAGTTTGTTTCAAATAAGACATGTATTTGATACTTCTTCGTAAGTAATTTATATTTGTACTAGTGTTTATTTATTTAACTTTATGTTAATGTTAAATTTAATGCATATTATTCGTGATATTCTTGTAATATTATTAAATAAATAAATTTTTTTCTGGCTATAAATTTTGTTTCATCATTTATTTTAAGAATGATAAAACTATTAAAGAAAAATTTTAATTTCTTTTTACAGGACAGTAACTTCTTTATTGTAAACTTATTTTTAGCTATTTGATTTTTTTAAATATAATATCCTATTAAATTTTCGGTACATTCATTAATTTTAAAAGTAATTTAATTAGATGTTAATCAAACACTTTGTTTTTAATTTTGACGATTAAATTAAATAAAGATAAAACAAAATATATTTTTATTTTGCTAATATCATCAAATCTTTAATCTTTCATTTTTTATTTTATTTAATTTTCGAAGTCTTATCGAAAATAAAGATCATTATTTTCCTTTTGACTGACTGCCAGTGCCGGTGCGCATATATATACCTATATATAATCAAACGACGTATATATAATAATCCTAAGAGAAGGATCCTACCCTATACCGTATACTAGCATGTGTATAGTACTTATACCTATAGTGTAAGGTACACATCCTATACACATTCTCGGCGAGCGCAGCTGCTCCATTGTTGTGTACTTGTGCGACACCTTCTTGAAGACGCCTGCATTGACTGATTTGTTTGCCGAACTTTGATGTTATAAGAAAAATTTATAGTCGGCTCGATGTTTATTTCTCGTAAATGTTTATTTGTGATAAAAACAGTTTTTAAAATACATTTTGGATGACAAATTTTACTCTGGCTGACATTTTAACCTACAATATTTTCCAAGGTATGTTTATTGAGTTTATTTTTCACGAAAAAGAAACGTTTTTTAAGTATAAAACAAAAATGAATAAAGCTAACAAATATGTTGGATCAAATTTTTATTCAATGAACCTATATTTTGTTCACTTTAACTAAAAATTATCATATCTTTCTAATAGAGATTTTATTATTAATTATATATATATTAATTGTTGCAGCTGTACTTGAATAAATCACTCCATTTTAGTATTTCTATATTAAATACTAACAATGTCAGATTTAGAAGATAGCAGCAGTAGCTCTGATAGCTGGTCAAGTGTTTCAATGATACTTCATTCACCACCAAAATCAAACATAAATCACATAGATGAGAACATTTTAATTCTGCCTGATATTTCAAATAAAATAAATAAAAGTGAATCATCATCATCATCAAGCTCATCTGACTGCAGTAGTAGTAGCAGTAGCACATCAGAATCAGCAAACAGACCTTTTGTAATGTTCAATCGATTTGAACACTATGATAAAAGTGATGATGAAGATGAAAAGTTTCGCACAGATATTTCTCACAACCAAGAAGTAGCACTTAGAATTCGTTATTGCAAGTGGTATATTAATCAATTTAGTAAATGCCAGCTAAATTCAGAAGGATATATTAATTCAAAAATATACGTAGCTGGTGTTTTAAATGATTTTCAATGGTATTTTAGAATTGAAAGGTTCAAACAAAAACAAAAAGTTTTTTATGGTGTATATGCATGTATTTTAAATTATGAAGAATCTGAAGCTAGAATTGTATTTAAAAGCTACATTGAGAAAAAAAATGGATCAAGAGAAAAACTTTTTTATTCAAAAAAATTTCCATGTAAGGAAAGATTTAAATTTTTAGGATATTTGGACAAAAACTGTATGTTTGATAATGATAAAAATCAATGTCAATATTTGCCACATGACAAGCTTACACTTGATTTTAGAATTTGCATACAGTTGAAAAAATTTAAATACCAATTGGTCAATGATTTAAAGGTTCTTTGGAAAAATAAGAAAAATGCAGATTTAACTCTTATTGTTCAAGGACAAGAATTTTTAGTTCACAAAGTGATTCTAGCTGCAAGAAGCTCTTTTTTTGAAGAACAGTTTAATATTAACAGCCAGTGTACAACATTAGAAATTAATGAGATTGAACCAGAAGTGATGGAGCAGATACTAAGATTTATCTATACTGGAAGAGTAAAAAAATTGCTTAAATTTCCAGAACAGTTGTTTGTTGCAGCAGATAAATACAAATTATCTGATTTGAAACAGATTTGTCGACAAGTTATGGAGTCGTATTCCTGATTCTAATTAATAGCACAAGTTTAAAATACAGTATTATAGTCTATATTGTTAAATATAGTGAATGTTAAAAATAAGACTGATTATATATTAAGATTTTAATGCTGGTTCATTGTTGATAATACTAATTAATTACTACATTTGTAAGATTCTTGCACTGAAATAATTTTGTACTATTTAATTTTTTACATGATTTTTATAATGTACTATATACATACAAAAACGTGCTTTTTTCAATTTTTGAAGAAAGAAAAATAAAAAATTCATAATAAAATATTCCTGACTATTTTCTTTATCATCTATCTAACTTTGACATCTAATATTGGCAAGTGTTAAATCAAAAATAGAAATGTTCTAGTTTATAATTAATGAACTTATAGTTTCTATAAATTTTAATTTTACAAATGAAAATTCATAACTCTAATTATGGATGGCTGATTTCGTTTATGTAAAGTAGAAGAAATAAACTTGCTCTTTACATTAAAAACTACTAATATATGAAAAGTTCAATGTATAAATGAAAATAGTAAACATTGTTATTAAACATTGCCAAAACTTAATCAATATACATCAATTTTCGATTATAAAAGTAACATCCTCAAAATTATCATAAACAACTTTCACCGCAGCTCAACAAAGTAAACCCAAAAAACTCATCCCTCCTCAATCTCTCCACCCACATTCCACAAAATTAAAAAAAAAAACTCGATTTAATTTCAGGATTCCTAATAGACTTCATATCAGGGCCGGTATCGGTGGGCTTCACCTCGGCCGCGGCGATAATAATCGCAACCAGCCAAGTAAAGGACATCCTGGGCATCAGCATAAGTGGCGGCAAATTCGCCCAAGTCTGGCGTAATATCTTTGAGCGCATCGGCGAGACGCGGCTCTGGGATGCGGTCCTCGGCCTCGTCTGCATGATTGTCCTTCTTTTGCTCAGGGTAAGCTTCTGTTTCCGCTTTTTATTTATTTATATAATTGGCTGTTTTGAAATATTTTATGATTTTTTACGATCATTGAATGTGTCGAGCTTCTTTCAATTTTAATTAAATTATTGAAGAGCGGAGAAGTTGTCGTGTTTGAATTTGAATGACAAATTTATTTTTAGTGCGAAAAATTGGATTGCATGTTGTTTTTTCCATTTATTCAGTGACACTCAGTATTACTGACCTTTTTCATGAAATTTTAGCACATTTATCAGATTATCTTGAGTGATTTAAAGCTAATGAATTAGTCATCGTCTATCCACACGTTATGTTGATTTCTTTTGTTGCATTGTTGCAAATGTCCAAGAAGATAACGAATGATGTAACTAATTTTATTCGTGCATCTAATCTGTGTATCAAAAAGAAAAAAAAAGTTAGGAGTTTTATATAATGTCATGCCGCGGAGTAATTTTAGAAAATTGTTTTAAGTATATTTTCAAAGATCAAATTCGTAAAACGAAGCTCGTTATAGTCATTACACAATTCAAACTTCGATTCAATCTAAAAAAATTCTATTATTGGATTAGCTGCACCTAATGGCTATTTTCGGTATCAACAAAACGCAAGTCACGGGTACAAACAGCTTCAGCGTAAAAACAAATATAATAGAAACAATTTGACCATATTATGACAGTATTAAACCAGTAGGGACTGTGCTATCAAAAAAAGAAAAAACGAACTGATCAACATTTTCTTATTTCATTCCAACAGAAGGTGAAGGACATCCCGGTGATATCGAAGGACGCCAAAATGCCCTCAGTCTGGCTTCGCACCATCGAAAAGTTCCTCTGGCTGATCTCAACAGCCCGCAACATCCTAGTGGTGGTATCGTGCGCTGTGGCCTGCTGGCTGCTCGAGGAGCATCTGGGCAGCTCGCCTGTTATCCTCACTGGTCACGTTAAGCAGGGTTTGCCTGGTTTTGAGCTGCCCCCTTTTCAAGGCAAGATCGGTAACGATACTTATGACTTTTTGGATATGGTCTCGCTGATGGGTTCTTATTATGGTTTTTTGGAGGGGGGAAGTTTTGCTTTTGGAAAAGTGGTGAACATTATTGCGAATAGTTTTTTCAGGATCGTAATTATGTTTACTTTGAACGTCATTCATATAAATTGTATTCAATATTTTAATGCCGATGAATAATTTTAAATGATCATTGATTTTCTTTTCACAAAAATTTTTTTAAACAAACGGAGTTAAACTTACGTTAAAATAAATAATTACGC
>JAPYZA010001409.1:0-13152 GCA_030522685.1 Eupelmus azureus | reverse complement strand
AAAAAGAAAACTAGACAATCTTAAACAACATTACATTATCCAGAAAAATTTAATTCCACCTACAATCATAAAAATCCCAACGATTCAACATCAACAATCAACCACCATTAAAATAAAATTCGCAGCCGAAGGCAAGCCGATCGACGCAACGCAGGAGATGCTGGCCGTCGGCATGTGCAACGTCGTCTCGTCGTTCGTCTCCTCGATCCCAGTGAGCGGTGGTCTCAGCCGTGGTGCAGTCAACCATTCGTCAGGCGTAAGAACAACCCTCGGAGGTGTCTACACCGGCATCCTGGTACTCGTCTCCCTGCAGTTCCTCACGCCTTATCTGTACTATATACCTAAGGCTGCGCTCGCTGCGGTTATTATAGCGGCTGTGGTTTTCATGGTTGAGATCCAGGTGGTCAAGCCCATGTGGCGCACGAAGAGTGAGTTTTTTTTTGCTATGGGTTTTTTAGTATTGGTGTGGGGTGAAGTAAGGTATAACTTATTTCAACTTATTAGTTTATTTATACACGAGTCTGATGCTAAAGTGTTGAATATTGGATTGAGATAAATCGCAATAGCAGTTTTAGAATTCAATAAATGTTGCACCGTCTGCTGAATCAGTTTATTGGTGAAATCTATAATGTCTTAATAATTCAAATATAGATTAGCTTTCGTAAAGAAGATAAAGATCCTCTTTCATATAAAATTCATAGAATTATCGGAAAGCTATTATTTAATAGAATTTTCTAGCCCCCATTCTAATTTTATAGCTTTTCCGATGAGTCCATTATTGAAATATAAATAAATAGTTTCAATTGCTTTTGTTTCTCTATATAACATTTACTTACTCCGATCTCGGGGGCACATTTAAATATTAAAATATCAGTTTCTTGAAAAAGCAAAAATGCATTGAAACAGTTCGATTAGGAAGCCATAGAAACGTGTATGTACAATTACATAGCACTACGATTTTTAGAAAAACATAACTTATATTTAGTATGAGTTTTAACTTATGAGTTAAAAATATTTAATGTTCCTAAGTAAACGCGTAATTAAAGAAACGGAAATGAAATTTGATATCTATGATCTTTTCCTCGCAAATTTATCTAACGGCGGACAATAATTTAGAAAATTCGATAGTAAGTAAAAAACAATGAGCTCGTATAAATTAAAAATAAAAGAAAATGTAAAACCCAGAGAAGTTTTTTATTTACGTGTTTTCTTTTCCATCCATCATTTAATAATATTGAGTATTGTTTTGTTTTAATTTTTATTCTCACGTAAGTTTGTTATTTCGCTATTTCTCATTTATAATGATCAAAGTTATTATTGCTTTTAGCAGAACAATAACACTTTGAGGTTTAAATGCTATTATATAACTGAAAACGCCGACTTCAATATGTTTTAGGCACCGTCGGAATACGACAAAAAACGGATCAAAAGAAAAATACATTATTGAATGAAATTTTCTAGAATTGCCTTTTTATTTTTCTGATTATCGTATTATAGAATGTAATTGAAAAATTAAGCAATACTCACTGATAATAAGAGATTTTTGTTTTTATGTTTATTGATATAAAATTTTATTTTTACAAAATATTCGCTCATTTGAATTATACGTAGCAATTGCTTTACTTAGTCTTTACCATTTAGCTGTTATTATTATAAATGTATCAAGTACTTCTTTACACCTAAAATTAATTAAATACAACAATTCTTAATTCTTAAATTATCATTTTTTTAATAAATTTTTTGTGATTTTTACGTAATTCCACTAGGCATGCTAAGTAAACGTTTTTTTCGTCGGTAAACATTAATTTCTCCAAAACCAAGAACGCATTCAAGCAAATAATAGTCGCTGCGTAAATAATAATAGGCAATCAACGAAAATTTAGCCACTCACTTCCTATCAACTTAAAATTATTGCTCACGTTTGCATAACCTGATACTTATTTCTCACTGTATCGTCGTTAATAAATTCATATAGGCGATGCAAAACTGATACCTTTAATTTTATTACCGTTTTTACCAGAATTCTATAATCTGATTATAAATACAAAGAAACATTTCCTTGCCTTTAATGCATAATTTTTCGATCTTTTGTGATATCGAAATTCCGCTAGTAACATTTATCGTAGAAATGTTATAACATTAATTTACAGTCTAATATGCAATTCCTATTAGGATTTTAGGTCATAAATAAGAATTTATCAGTTTGAATAACAAATCTATGTATTTTCAAAACCTCTATTTTAATTTCAACGTATAATAAGGAAAAAATAAAAATTGCGACTTTGTAATAATCTTGATTTGAAATATTTTTTGTAAAAATATTTGTTATTTTATTTGTTTTAATTGACTTATTGTTAAATCAAAATATTAGTTTTAAAAAATCAACAATTTTGTCTTTCTAGAAATCGACTTGGTTCCTGCGGTGGCTACATTCCTATGCTGCCTTTTTGTACGATTAGAGCTTGGAATTGTTATTGGTATTGGCATAAATCTACTGTTTCTGCTTTATGGATCTGCTAGACCTTCTATACGTGTCAGCAAAGCTACGGTGAGTAACGTTCCGAACGAGTTAATCTTATTTCTTTTTTAAAAAGTCGAAAACGGCTGTTTTATACATTATTTATTTCTGTATAATATTTGGACTTGAAATTCTTTAAAAAAAACTTGGGGTGCTAAAGATAATTTATTAAAAATTAAAATAAAAGTAATTTTTTACTAGAAGCGGTATTCAAAAAAGTTTATTCCCAAGTAAAAAAAAAAGTTTTCTAAAAAGTTGGACAGATTAATACACGTTAAATCTTCGTACTAAGAATCAACTATCCGCACCCTTTGACCCCCAAAATCTCGAATAAAGCAAACTGCTTTCAAGCAGCCACCCCGTAATAGCCAATTGATCCTCAGTCCTCCGCAATTATCGATAATCCAAGTACAAGCCGTATTTCTTTCTCGGTTGCAGAGCATCGGGGGCCTGGATTATCTGGTGATCACGCCGGACCGTAGCCTCGTGTTCCCGAGCGTCGAGTACGTCAGGTCGATGATCAGCAAGCAGGGCTCGAAGCAGGGCACCGCCGTGCCCGTCGTTATTGATTCCACGCACATCCAGGCGGCCGACTTCACCGCTGCCAAGGTTTGTATACGCGTATATATGTATATATTGCGCTCCCGTCGCACGTATATCCGCCGCTGCTTACCGAAGAGTCGACACCTAGCTAATGCAAAGCCGCCGTGATTGCGGGCGTCCAGCGGGGTTTGCACGCACCTTGTGGATTATAGGACCCTGTCCTGAATAAACAGCATTTTTATGAAGAGTCGTTTACGTAGCGATTAGGTCACGGGATTTACTTGTCACTTGTGAAAGTTTGACGTTTTTCGAAAGAATTATTATTTTGAATAAACTTTTTCTGATAAGAAAAACTTTAGAAAAAATTTAGCGTAAACAAAAGGAAGTTTGATCCAATGAAACACAGATTCACATTTAGCCATTTTTTAAAATTTGTTTTTCTTTGTCTGAGGCGTTGATATAATTTATGAACAGTTATATACCATAAGTTTGATATTTTAACTTAGAAAATTTTCTAATTTTCAGGGTGTTAAAAGTCTTATCGAGGATTTTGCGAGAAGAGGCCAACCTCTTATCTTTTACAACTTAAAACCAAGTGTTGTTACTATCTTCCAAGGTGTCAAACCAATCGATCTGCGTTGTTGTTTCAGTGAAGTTGAACTCAATGATTATCTTAAAGGTTTGTTACATACTTTTATTTATTTCTTTTTATGAATACAAAATTGTTAAAAAATTCTTATTACAAATTGGCTAATTACATAGATATACAAATAATTTCATTATTGTTTGATAAAGTAGATATTTTTTTAGTTTGCAATATCATTTATATATTGTCTTAAAAATTATTTACAATTTTTTATGTATAAAAAATTTAAAAATGAATAAATTTAAATACATAACTTCATTCAATTCTATCCACATAATTATTTCAGTTTCACAAATAATAATATGAATAGCAATACAAAAACATGCAAACTTATAAATCACAGTGGAATAAAAATTTTAATTTATTTTATTATGCGTCAAATCATTTAATCATAAAAAAGTTTGTTAAAAACAACAGTAATCATTGTATAAAATATACGCATTGTATGAAAATATGAATTTCAACATAAGTCAAAATGTTAAAAAACTTTTTTTTTCCAATTTGTTTTAGAAATCGCGAATTCTTCATCAAATGCTGTAAGTCGGCATTGAACGTCTCAGTGAGCACTGCACGGATCTCAGTACTGTCGGACAAATTTCAGTATTAAGTCGCCGAAAACTGAAAGCAGGATTCTTTTCTGTTTCAATATGTGCGGCGAAAAGATTAAAAGATAAAAAGTATTAGAATTTTGCTAATTCTAAAAAAGGAATAAGAATCTCGATAGATCGATTTGTCTTTGTAAATATGTACGTAACTAATTAGGATTAAGCATTATATAAGTAATAAATCTGCAAAATTACTCGACCGAGTTATTTGAGTACATATCGCGCGTAAAATTAGACATGCACTTTTCGAAATGACGATCTCAGTTTCGGTATTTCTTTTTGTTTTTAATATAACTCAATATCACTATACTCCCAATACTCGAGCACCGTTCGAGGGCTTTGCTATGTAGAAACTTGGCGTTCCTGGATATCTGAAAAAAGATATTTAATTTAATTAATGTAAGTTTATCAGAGTAATGTTTGCTTCAATATTATTTAACAACGAATCTAGATTATACTAAAAATTTTTTTAATGCTTGAATTTAGAGAAATGTGTAGAATTAGTTATTTGATGGTATGACAAATAATTGTTTTGAGAAATCGAATTTATTTAAAATTGTTCACTTTATAATTTTCGTAAAAAGTTCTTTTATTTTCCTTGGGAAAAAAAGTGTAAATTGATAAATAAAAAGTATAAAAAATATTTAAACAAATTTGATTTTATTGAACACTTCCTATTTGTTTGTTTTAATTATATGATTGTGATTTAAGATAATGAATGTAGGCTTACTCTAAGACATGTTTTCGTTGCACTAAATTGTAAATAGTATTGTATATGTATATATTTAATGTTCATATAATTTTTCGAAATAAAGTAAAAACAAAACTCTGAAACCAAAGCATCACTTTTTTCTTATTTTTTTTTTTTACAAAATATCGACCAAAAAACTCTATACGAATACACATATTAGAAATGAATTTGACACTTCTAAAAAAGTCAAATCTTCATGTAACGTACAGTGAACAATCAGTACGTAGCAAATTATTTACTAAACGAAAAATAAATTCGTTACTCCTTTGAAACCCTTCAAATATGAGCACTTATTGTCATAACCTCGAGACCACGCAACACGAAGAGAAACAAAAGCAGAGATACTTACTTCTCTTTGATAAGATTGATGACTGTGTCAACGACGTCCTTCCTGAGGAGGGTGACGGTACAGCCACCGAAACCAGCACCGGTCAGCCGGCTGCCTATTACACCATCGACGGAGCGCGCTATATCAACGAGACAATCGAGTTCTTTGGATGATACTTCGTAATCGTCGCGCAGAGAGTTGTGGCTCTCGTTCATTAGCTTTCCGAAGCGCGCGAAGTCGTTGCTCTCGAGGCTGGCCGCCGCATCCAGCGTTCTCTGGATCTCACTGATTACATGGCGTGCGCGCTTTATAGTTACTTCACTCGCGTTTTTAGATTTCAATACTGCAATATTAAGAAATATTTGGAATTATTGTTAGTTAGTTATGAATTATTTACTAATATTAAATGTTGTTATAACTTCAATTTGTGTTTCTAGATCGATAATCAAGACATAAAATTAATTTTTTCTACTCATTGTTAAATTCGTATTTAAAAAACTATTAAAAAGCAATTTAAGTATAAACTTTGTTTTTACACGAAAAACCATATACCGTCATATCACTACTTATGAACAACAAAATGTCACAATATTAAAATTTAAAACATTACGTATAAAAATTTGCAATCAATTCAGAATGAAACGTCTTCAAAGCCACTCAAAACAAAAAAGCTCTCACAATAGACCGAAAATGAAAACGATAAACAACCGCAACTATTTCACCTTCGAGATCTGCAAGACTAGCCTCCCTCAGGCTCTTCTTGCCGAGGAGCTTGGCCGCCTCGAAGCAGCAATCCCTGCGCTCGCAGTACGCGCTCGAGCTGAGCTTGTGGGGCGAGTTCGAGTTGGTGATGAGAAAGACGTTGTCGCCGAGCTGGCTCATGGGTATGAGTTTGGTGCTGAGGTCGCGGCAGTCCAGGAGGAGCGCGTGGCCCTCCTTGCCCATCGCCGAGATGAACTGGTCCATTATGCCGCAGGGTACTCCGGCGTACTCGTGCTCGGCGCGTTGGCATGCCAGAGCCTGACGGTTTATGCAAGTTATTGTATATATTTTTTATTTGGATGAAACGTGAGCGCGTTTGTAAAAATAGGTCTTTTGGAAACGAAGAAATTGAATTTTTTAAAAATAATATCTGTATTTATTTTTTATATTAGAAACTAGATACATTTTTAATAACTATTTAGTAATTCATATAAAAAATGCATTTAAATTTAATATAAAATAAAAATAAATAAAAATATAAATAGTAACAATAGACGAAAAAATTATCTACCGAGAAAAGACAAAGTGCGTACCTTATCTTCTGGCTTGTTCGCAACTTGACCGCTCATAGATTCCAAAAATGTATACGTCGCCACTTCCAGAGCAGCAGAGCTGCTAAGACCAGAACCAACTGGAACTGTCGAAACGACCACGGCATTGAATCCACTCTTCAATGGATCTGGAAATACGACGAAAAAAGGTGTAAAAATTTTTGCCCAAATATAAATTAATTTGCAATTCTGAATTATATATCGTTAAAACAAATTTAATTCTTTTTAGAATAAATTAAGTGATGTAATTAATGGAATATATTATTATTATTTCAAAATAAAAATCGTAATAAAGTGTTGCGTTAAAAAGTGAGTAATTTAATTTCAAATACCACGAATAATTTTTATATATTTAATCATCTAATTTTAGTATAAAATCATTATTATCTTCTATAATGCTAACTTAAACACATCGCACTCACTGGCCCAATCAGCTATGGAAAAATGTAAAATAAATGTAAATTACGTGGGAAATTGGCGATGCAGCCCTTAACGTAATTGGCCCACTTTGGCTCGCCGGGCTTCATAGTCTCTCGGCTGGTCGAATCGAATTCGGCTGCGCTTTGCGAACCAATGGAGCCGCTCGCAGAGACAATTTTGCACGCCTTTGTGGCCGTCGGCGATCCGGCAATCACCGTCACCATCGGCAGTGCCTGTATAATATCACGTTGCGATCGAATTACTTTGAATTGTTTTGTTATAGACGCGCGCGTGGTGGATTTGATCATCGGGGTTTGGAATACTGATTTTGCTGATTGTTTAAACAAATTTTTAATCTCGATTGGTGGTTGTATTGATGGATTTTGTTGGAATATTTAACATGCAGAAGCTGGTGAATATTGTATTTGCTTAATATAAAAAATTGTTAAATCAAGATTAAAATTATTTTATTTTTAAAATTAGATCTATTAAGGTTTTACAAAATTTGTTTTAAAAGACAATTTTTTATATCATTCACCATCTCAAATCGAATATAATGTTTTGATAAAAGTTCATCTGCTAAATTGTTATAAGTATGGTAAGAAAATTTTTATATCATCGCTTTGGCAGAAGGTGTCGATCTCTTCAACACATAATCAGCACTTTTTTAAAACAAATTCTGAAATAGCATTTCCTTCTTCTAAAGGGATGATTATGTAATTACAAAAAAGAATAATTTTTTCTTTTTGTTCTTAAAAAAATAAGTAAAATAATTATTTATTTTTTTCTTTCTAAAGACATTTTAAATAATGCTGGCCAAATCTGAAACCATAATTTAATAAAGTTATATAAAAAAGTGTAATTTCCTTCCCAAGTCTTTTAATTTTCTTAAACAAAGTAACAGGGAAGTTACATTAGAAAAGGTAAAAATCGGTATAATGTTTTCATAAAAAGGATAGAATTTTTTATTTAATGTTTTTTTAGACCTTAGAACAACTTTTTTAAAATAAAAGCTAAAATTATTATTATTTTTATAAATAAAAAATTGTAATTATTATATTAGAACAAAATCACAAGACAAGAGTCCATGTACTGAATATGTATATATGCAGAAATATAATAAATTTATATCCTATACTATTTATATGATATATCTATATATATGCGTGTACAATTCATGCAATTTTACCAAGTTATTAACAATATCATGTGCCTATAAACTTCATATCCGTATGTATTTTCGAATCACTCGAGCCGGCTTCACCGATCCTCGTGCACGGCAACGAAACGGAGGCGTGACGTTTCACGCTCTTGCTACGAAATATACTATTTCGTTTTTGTAAAAAAAATATTCGTTCAAGTTACATCCAAGAAATCTAATAAGAATGGATGGTTACAAGAGACCAGGGGCATATTACGTTTTGAACGTTTATTGACTCTCTAATTGAATTTAATGATGTATTGGATGATTATTAGTTATTATCCGGTAGACAATTTTGAAGTCACTCTTTTTCTGATGAACAATGTTTTTTTACTTGGATTTTTTCTACAATTAAGCAGAAATTAAATAGACTGAATTTACATGCATA
This sequence comes from Eupelmus azureus, assembly GCA_030522685.1. Taxonomy (NCBI): domain Eukaryota; kingdom Metazoa; phylum Arthropoda; class Insecta; order Hymenoptera; family Eupelmidae; genus Eupelmus; species Eupelmus azureus. The sequence goes on along the minus strand of JAPYZA010001409.1, from coordinate 4,439 downwards.
ATACTCAACTAATACTGGATTTAAAGAAAAACTATGTAATTTTAATTAGTTATTAAAAATTATTAGTTACACGAATGATAATGCCAAAGCAGTTATTCAAATGAACCGCGTTGGCCGATAATGCAGAAACCTTCAAGTGCAGGGCTGCACATTATATGTATATATTTTGGTCGGGAAGATGCATTATACAGAATCAGAAGACTTCACGCTCTGACACTTAAGGTCAGTGATTATCTAATAATTAACCTTGCGCTGTCTTTAATGTTAACTATCTACAAAAAAATTCACTGCTATCTTGGTTATCAGAGAGCAATTCAAATTAATGCTAGAACTAAAAACGTAAAGACCAAAATAGATCGGATGATTTAAATCATTTTTTAAATCACTGTTTCAATTATGCGTGTATATACTTATAAACAATTCTTTTTTATGATTACTATTGCACTCTATACATTGAATTTCATTTTTATGAAATTCACTTTATAAACAATCATTTAAAATTAAACCTCCTTCTCAACATTATTAACGTTAAAACATAAAATAAAATTACCATTGGCAAGACAAAGCCTTCATTGTAATCAGTGTGCTCGCCGATTAGATTGACGCGGCCTGGCGCGCAAACGCACACAGTCGCCTTTTCCCCAAATTCCTTTATAAAATGGTCCAACGCCTGCTGCTTAACCACCTCCACGTCGGGATGGACAGTGGCCATATTTTCTCAGTCCTTTTGGTCACACCTAAAATGAATACTTGGTCAGATATACCTTAAAGTTCCTTGAACTCAGACCTTGGGAATGTGATTATAAGCTTTTGCAAACAAGTCAGACGGTTTGACGTAATCTAATCAAATATCAATGATCTATAGCGCTTTTATCGTCTTGCTTCGAAATCGCGAATACACATTCTTCAAGAACTAAAAAATCTAAAACTGCTAAAAAACATTCGTCACAATTCATCAAACATATAATTCACAAAACACAAGAGAATCGAAAACATACCAAAGTATCCAAAGATCCAGCCGCAGCGATCGATATCCGCCCGGGTCGATAAAATCACTCGAGAATCCCTCGGTCAGTAACAAACCACAAAAACAAAACCAACATAAGAAAAAAACCTTACCTGCGTAAAAAAGCCAAACTCCACACACCCAACAAAGCGAAAACAACACGACGGATAAGACAAAATTTATAGCCGCCCGAACAATCGCAGAAAGAAGCCGGCGTTATCGAGCCGCCCGCCGAGGAGGAAGTGAACTTGACAGCTCCACAAGCGCCGACTGTCTCGCTCTCTTATGGCCTCGATCTAGCCCCGCGCGCCGCTGCACTGTGCGTGTACACGTCGCTGACTGGCGCGGCGCGGCTTTTTCCTCGCCAGTCGTCGATGCAGCAGCATCGGTGCTTTCACGTAGCGAGCTGCGGGGGAGAGGAGCCAGGCGGGGATTGCGTTTTTCGGCGGTCGAAGAGGCTTGGAGCGAGAGATATGTGTGATGTCGGTCTCGGATCCCTTGATCAAAGAGTTGAAAGGTTAGTTGACGGGGTTCGTTGGGTGCGAGGGTGCTGATAGCTGAGGGTTCGCGTGTTTTAAGGTTAGATATGGGAAGGTTTGATGGGTAATTTTTGGTTGGGGATTTGAATTCTGGGTTGCGGCTGTTGGGGATGGGTTCGTTTCGAAATTACGGCTGAGTGGAGGGTGTTTAAGGGCTGGAATTTTCGACGAGAAACGGTTAATGCTGAGCAAATATGCTGCAGTTATAGCAGTCCGTAAGTTTATTGATTTTCCGCGAGGCTCATATATAAGCCGCTTCCCGCCAGTGGTTTGAATTTTCGCGTGACCTTGATTTCTGAGCGGGAAATTAGAATGTTCGCTAAATGAAAATTTATTTGTTAATGTAATGTTTTTATGTATTTTAGCAAAAGTTTACGCTGTCATTGTATTTACTAATATTTTTCTTCAGGTTACACCCGAAAATTTACAGAAAGTGCTACTGATATTACAGATAGCACTGAAGAGCTTCCACTTTTCTGTAAATGCCTTGAAAAATGTCTTCAGAAAGGAGTATCAGTGCGCATGAATGCCATAGGCATTCCAAATTTTCCAGATGCCTGGCAATGGATGGAAGATATATCAAAAAGAAGAGAACAGTAAGAATATTATTATATTTACTTATTATTTTTTTTTAATTAATGGATAATCACAGTGTTGAAAATATTTTTTTCAGATCACTAATTTCTTATACATCTATAGTAGAAAACGTGTTAGAAAATCAAAAAGTTCAAGAGGCAGGTGGTAGACTGAGACTTTTAATAAGAACTTGCCTAAATCGTAAATGCCTACATGTTCCAATTGGCTATCTTGTAAGTAATAATTTCAAGATTTAATTTTTTTTTTCTTCACTTGAATAAATAAAATATTTTATTATATAAATGATAAACATATTTTATAGGTAAGAACTCCATTTTTAGCATTAGATTATTATAGTACAGACAGTATTCTTGGTGATGAAATTCTTGGTGAAATATTATATTCAGTTGTATTACAAATTAGTAAGCTGAATTTTAGGCTTAATTTGAGGAATGCTAGTTTTTTGGATGACACGTGGGAACTACCTATATGTATGAATGTAGAATTTGTACCTTGCAAAACACTTGGCATATCAGTCTGGTATGAGTTAGATTTATTTTGTGATAATATATATATTATTTTTATCCACTATGAAATTAAACAATAAATTTTTTAGTTTCACAAGAGGCAAAACGTTAATTATTAAAATAGAAAAAAATTCTGTAGTGGCAGAAGATGTAAGTATTCATTAAAAGTAAAAAGCAAAAATTATTTTAAAAATATTTTTTCAAAAAAGTATCTTCACTAGGAAAGAATGGAAGTTGGTGATGTTTTGGATGAGATAAATGGCAATGTTATTACAACTCAGACTAGGGGTAATCTACGTAAAATGATGAATAAGACTGCTTGTCTTCCTATAACAGTTCATGTTGTAAAGGTAATAAAAAGTTAATCATAAAATGATTTTAATTAATAAATGTTAAAAAATATAATTAATATTTTCATTTTACTTTCAGTATCGCAATACAAAAACAAATGAAATTTATGCTCCAATTGCAAATGTTATAAAGAGTTCAGGTTTAGATCATATGAAAAAATTACTTAGATCTCCTAAATTAGACTTTGTACAACAAGATTCCCAAAAATCAGAAATACCTTTTGAAGAAAATGGAAAGAATTTGGTAGATATAAAACCTGGTTATCTTTTAGATTACTGTGGCTCAATTGCTATTGGTACAGAAGGTGATGTTAAACAAATAGAGAAAGCAATAAGACAATTATTAGAACCAGGAAACATTGAATATGTTCCTATTCGATTTGAGTGCCTTGAACTTGGAATCAAAGTCACTCAAGATTCTGATGACAAAGTAATTAATTTTCTCTTTATAGTTATAAAAGAAAATTCAAAATTAAAATAGTATTTTATATTTACAGGAAATTTTGAAACAAAGTTATATGGAAATTTCGTCATGTGGTAGATCTGGCAGTTTTCCATATTATTTTGCGTTTATCTCTGGGTAATATATTATTTTTATTTTTCATAATTTATGCAAATAAAATATTAATACTTACATACATTACTTTTAGAGAAACAAATTGTAGTGTGGCGACTAATTTTGAAGCACATGTTTTTTATCACAAAAATGAAATTGAAGTGCAGACTATTTTACATAGCCTAGGACAAGGTTTCTACCGTACTCACTTTGCGGTCTAACATAATTTAGACATTGTCTTAGAATATTTTTCATATGCATTTTAAAAAAATTACTGGTTATAATTGCCTTATGCAAGTATAAAAAGAAATAATGAAAAATGATATTATAAGTATTTGACAAGTATTATTGTGTATTTTAAATAATTTAATATTATTTATAAAAAGAAGTTATAATTTTATTATAAAAATGTGCAATATATAATATACTTGTTTAACAATTTTGTTAGAATTCATTAGATATTAAAATTGTTATTTTAATGATTTTTATTAATTAATCAGTTCATTTATTTTGTGTTTTTTATTATACCTAATGTAGTTCAGATATTTGGTAATAAACAAATATTCAAACCAACTGTATATGTAATATATACCTTTCTTACAAAAAATTATTATTTATTTATGTAACTGATACACAGAACAACTTTAGTGTCTGTTGCGCGCACGCCTTATGCTATATATAGTTTCTGATAACTCCGAAAAATATCCATGCATAAAAAATAATGGAATTAAATTTTACGTGAAATTTCTCGCTCTATAATTCAGTGCAACCAGAACCATCCTATCTTTTTTACATTCCGACCTATTACTTAACCGTATTAAAAAGTGTTTTTCCCGTTTCTCTTCTCTTCTCCAATCATCTTAAACTCCTCATTCAATCTCCCAT